>PVJI01000337.1:11198-287095 GCA_004026765.1 Micronycteris hirsuta | reverse complement strand
GTGTGTTCCTCTTTGGGTCCCGCTTCTTTGGGGTTCTCTGAGCTTCTTGGATTTCCAGGAAGCCTATTTCCTTTGCCAGATTTGGGAAGTTCTCGTTCATTATCTGTTCAAAAATACGTTCAATTTCTTGGTGTTCCTCTTGTCCTTCTGGCAGCCCTATGATCTGGATGTTGGGTCATTTACAAATGTCTCTGAGGTTTCTGAGTCTCTCCTCATTTTTTTTGAATTCTTGTTTCTTCCTACTGGTCCACCCTATTGGTTTGAGTCCAAGCTTCCTTTTTTCCCTATTGGTTCCCTGTAAATCTTCCTCCATTGTCTTTATCGTATTGTTCATTTGTTCAACTATTTCTTCCAGTTTTGCGAGCATCCTGATTACCAGTGTTTTAAACTGGGCATCTGTTAATTTGGCTATCTCTTCGTCCATTAGTTGTAATTTGTTCTGATCTTTCATTTTGGCCATTTTCATTCTTTTTTATCTCGGCGCACCTGTCGGAGTCTTAGGTGTTTGTCGGTGCCTGGTAACCTGGGTCGCTTTTTTTGTGATGTTTCCTCTGGAGGCGGGGCCTGGGAGGGAGCAATGGCGTCTGCCGTTCACGGCCACTTCCTATCACCCTCTGCTCCCCAGTTCCCCACTGCCTTTTCCACCAGTCTTGGCCCTGCTGGTTCCCACTGGCCTCTCCATTTACACCACCGGCCTGAGAGGTTCACTTGTTGCTCGGGGTAGTGTTTTGTTTAGGCGCTCCCGGGGTGAGTTCCTCTGGGCAAACTGCCTCTCACTCCGCTCCTCCACTTGGTTCTGCCCCGCTTACCGGCCTGGATGTATGTCCTCCCCAACTTCCTGGGTTTCGGACTTCCCTTCAGTTTGATTCTGTCCATTCTGGTTGTTTATTTTTCGCTATTGAGTTCATTGTTTAAACTCTCTGGTTGTGAGCGGTGGTGCAGTGCGTCCACCTACGCTGCCATCTTGGCGGAAGTCCTGAAGTTTTTTTTTGTTTGTTGTGTCTTTATCTGGTTTTGGGATTAGGATGATGCTGGCTTCATAAAAAGAATTTGGGAGTCTTCCATCATTTTGGATTTTTTTGGAATAGTCTGTGAAGGATAGGGGTTAGCTCTTCCTTAAATGCTTTGTAGAATTCTCCTGTGAAACTATCCAGTCCAGGGCTTTTGTATGTCAGGAGTTTTTTGATTACTGCTTCAATTTCGTTTGCTGTTATTGGTCATTTCAGGCTTTCTGCTTCTTCTTTATTGAGTTTTGGAAGATTATATTTTTCTAGAGATTTGTCTATTTCACATAGGTTTTTAAATTTCTTGGCATACAGATCTTTGTAGTAGTTTCTTACAATCCTTTGCATTTCTCTGGTATCAGTTGTAATCTCTCCTCTTTCATTTCTGATTGTGTTTATTTGGGTCCTCTCTCTTTTTTTCTTGATGAGCCTGCTTAAGGTCTTGTTGATTTTGTTTATCTTTTCAAAGAACCAGCTCCTGGATTCATTGATCCTTAGAATTGTGCTTTTAGTCCCTATGTCATTTAATTCTGCTCTGATCTTGGTTATTTCCTTCCTTCTGTTTGCTCTGGGCTGTCTTTGTTGCTGTTCCTTGAGTTCTTGTAGGTGTAGGGTTGGGTTATTTGTTTGAAATGTTTCTATCTTTTTTAGGTAGGCCTGTATTGCTATGAACTTCTCTCTCAGGACTGCCTTTGCTGTGTCCTGGGTTGTTGTGAGTTCATTTTCATTTGTTTCCAGAAACTTTTTGATTTCTTCCTTGATCTCATTCTTGACCCATCCATTTTTTAGTAGCGGCTATTCAATCTCCATTTTTCCCTTGGGGTTGGCTTTTAGTTTCAGGCCCTTGTGGTCTGAGAAGATGCTTGCTATGATTTCAATTTTCTTGAATTTGTTGAGGCTTCTTTTGTGTCCTATCATGTGGTCTATCTTTGAAAATGTTCTATGCGCATTTGAAAAGAATATGTATTTAGCTTCTTTGGGGTGAAAGGCTCTATATATATCAGTTAAGTCCATTTCATCTAGGGCATTGTTCAATGCCACAATATCTTTGTTGATATTTTGTTTGGAAGATCTGTCCATTTTTGATAGTGGGGTGTTAAAAATCCCCAACTATAATTGTGTTGCTGTCAATACCTTTCCTGAAGTCCTCCAAGATTTTCTTTATGTATTTGGGTGCTCCAATGTTGGGTGCATATATATTTACATTTATGTCTTCTTGGTGGATTCTTCCCTTGAGTATTATGAAGTGTCCTTCTGGGTCCCCCTTTATGGACCTTTTTTGAAGTTTATTTTGTCTGATATGAGTATTGCTACCCTGGCTTTTTTTTCTGTCCATTTGCTTGGAAAATTTGTTTCTAGCCCTTCACTTTCAGTCTGTGTAGGTCTTTTGTCCTGAGGTGGGTCTCTTGTAGACAGCATATATGTGGGTCATGCTTTCTTATCTATTCAGCTATTCTATGTCTTTTGATTGGAGCATTTGATCCATTTATGTTTAAGGTTATTATTGATAGGTACTTATTCATTGCCATTTTTTTGTACCTGTGCTCCTCTCTCTCTCTCTCTTCCTTCCTTTCCTGAAAGCAGTCCCTTTAGCATCTCTTGCAGAGCTGGTTTGGTGGAGGTGTATTCTTTTAGACTTCTTTTGTCTGGGAAGCTCCTTATTTGGTCTTCCATCTTGATTGAGAGCCTTGCTGGGTAAAGTAGCCTTGGTTGCAGGTCTGTGGTTCTCATTACTTGGAATATTTCTTGCCATTCTCTTCTGGCTTGGAGCGTTTCCATTGAGAAGTCAGCTGCTAACCTTATCAGGGCTCCCTTGTATGTTAATTCCTGTTTCTCCCTTGCTGCCTTTAAGAGTCTCTCTTCGTCTTGGAATTTTGCCATTTTAATTATGATGTGTCTTGAAGTGGGCCTCTTTGGGTTCCTCTTGATTGGGACTCTCTGTATTTCCTGGATTTGTGTGACTTTTTCTCTCATCAGATTAGAGAAGTTTTCCATCATTACTTTTTCAAACAGGTTTTCTATCCCTTGCTCTTCTTCTCCTCCTTCTGGTATCCCTGTTATATGGATATTATTACATTTCATGTTGTCCTACATTTCCCTTAATCCCTCTTCATTCTTTCTGAGCCTCTTTTCCTTTTCTTGCTCTTTCTGGGTATTTTTTTCTACCTTGTTCTCCAACTTGCTGATTTGATCCCCTGCTTCATCGAGCCTGCTTTTGATTCCTTCTACTGTGTTCTTCAGTTCAGAAATTGTATTCTTCATTTCCTCTTGGCCCTTGTTGATAGTTTCTATTTCCTTTTTCATGTTGTTATAGTTTGCAGTGAGTTCATTGTAGTTTCCCTATAGTTTCTGGTAATTCTCTGTGAGCTCATTGAGCTTCCTGATAACCAATGCTTTGAACTCATATCTGATAGTTGACTTGCCTCTGTTTCATTTCTCATTCTTTCTGGGGCTTCCTCCTTTCATTTGGGGATTGTTTCTTTGTCTTCCCATTGTTTGTGAGATTCTTATTGTTAGCCTCTGTTTCTTAAATTGATCTGTTCTGACTCCCTGGGTTTATGGTATGAACTTCTGTGGTAGAATACCTGTGAGATTTAGTGGTGCAATCTCCTTAATCTCCTGAGCTCACTGGTCTTGGACTGTCATTTATGCTGGCTCTCTGTATGTCTTTGGGTTTTGATTGTTGTTGGGTCTTTCTTTGGTGGGTCCTTCCCTCCAGCTGGTTAACTGAGAGTCACTCCATCCACCACACCTTGTATTCTGTTGTGCAGGTGTGGACAGGTTGTGTTGAAGCTGATTCTTCTGTGTGAACAAGGTTTTGAGGCTTCTCTCTCACTCTTGTTAAGTTGTTTGTTGTGGGTAATTTCTCCACCAATTGGTTGTATTTTCAGGTTGGTCCTGGATTGAGTTTAGTGTGGGTTCCACTCCCTCCTTCACCTTCTTCTGTTGTTTTCTGTTGGTGGTTCCTTTGTTGGTGGATTTCCTCCTCCAGCAAGTGTACTGGTGTTCATTGCTCCCACCTTGAAAGTTCTCTGGAGTAGCAAAGTGAAATTTGTCTCACTGTCTCTGTTTTTTGGGATGACCCCTGTTTGGGTCTAACTCTGGTCTTTTCACAGTTCCAGGTTTTAATGTCTCACCGTCCAATCATTCAATGTCCCCTATAATTTTGGTCTCCAATCTTCATATATGCTGGAATATGATAGGTTGTTTGCTCTGTTCCTCAGAAGATTGGCTAGATGTTTCACCAGTGGGCAGGGGGAAGTGGACTCTGCTCCCACCTATCTTGCCACCATCTTCAGAACTCTCTTTTCTGCTTTTTCATATCAGCTTTTGCTACTTTGCATGTCTTTCAGCTAAACCAGAACCTCAAACTTAGGTTTACTATATACTTCTTTCAGTATCTCCTGTAAGCTGCCTGAAGAACATTTACTGGAGCCATGTGAAAGTGCATATTTTCTAGAAGACAGAATTATTTTTAGCTTGAAGGTAGAGTTATGTTTTTCCTTCTTGGCAAACTCCTTTTCTTTTGATGAAAGCCAAAACTTGAAGCTAGTGGTGACAGGTCAGGGTCCTAATTGCCATGCTATTAGAAATAAGGAGAGATGTTTATTGTTAATCAAGTAAAGAGCAAACCAAATTTCATCGGTGTAGTAAGATGAGCCCACTCAATGGGCTGATCTTATAAAATACTTTTTCTAGCAAGCCTGGGAAAACTTGTGAAGTGGTAATAATAAAAACAGCATATGGTCTTTGCAGGAACTTTGTCATACATGAGCAATGTGCTGTGGGTGTGGTAATGAACATCAGGTGTATTTGACTCAGGACTTCTAAACTTGGAGAAGAGGAATTTTTCTTCTCTCTCTCTCTCTTTTTTTTTTTGCACATATTGGAATGTGTTTTTACATTTCTGGTATTTAAAAAAATAACTTAAGAACAACGTTATTTTTTTATTCCTTATTTGGAAGCTATACTGGTCAGCATAAGAAAATACTTAACTTAAGATCTTCAAAGGAATGCTGTAGAGGTTTGGAAAGCATTTGCTTTGGCTTGAAGCGAGTTTGGCTAGTGAAGTGACAGGCACACAAGAAAGAACAACAGGTGAAAAAATGTGGAGTTTCTTTCATCTTTCAAAGGATTTTCTTGATGAATTGAAACAGCCATGAAAATAAGCACTGGCCTTCATGCCCAGTGGCCTACAAGTGCTTGGCGTGGGCCAAATCAGAATCAGGCAGGGGCCTAATGGAAATCAGGCAGCAAGCCTAGGCCTAATTAAATGTGTGCTGCCTGCCCCCACTTTTAAAAAATTCCCTTTGGCTCATTTTTTTTTTTTTTTAGCAAAAAATCTGGTTTTGTGGTAGAGAGATATTTGTCTTCTTTGACTCATATAGAGTTAGTAATGGCTAGCAAAGGCAAACAGTGGCATTACTTATTCAGTAGAACCAATGAAAATTTTGGTTGGCTGAATAGATTTTTCTGCAGGCCTATTTCTTTTCAAAACCACTTATAAAAATGAATACATTTCTGGACTAAGGTAAATTATATCTCTTGAAGTGGTTGAATGGGAGTCAGTGGCAAAGTTTTCATTTTGTTGGGGAAAACTATTGCATTTGATTATCACCATGTTTTAGAACAGCTTTTAAAAATGTTGGAAGGAGGGGGAGGGGTAGGGGTACTGGGTAAAAGAAGGTGACGGGATTAGCTAAAGAACGTGTATGTATAGCCCATGGACACAGACAGCATCGTGGTAAAGGTGAGGGGAGGGGGCTGGGCGGAGGTGGGCAAAGGTGGGGAAAATGGGGGACATCCGTAATGGTGTCAACAATAAAAATTTTTTAAAAAATGTTGAATGAGCTTCAGAAATTTCCCAAACTGGTTTCAAGGAGCCTTTGGCATCTGAGTCATGAATAATTTTCTGATTAAGGTCACGAGATAGAGACCTTCATAGAGTTCTGCACAACTTTAAGACATGTTTGAATAATGGGAAACTGACCTAGGCCTAGAACATTTTCTCCAATGTCCTAGTTTCCAGAGTGGGTACAGAGGCCCTGGGACCGGATCACAGACTCCTAGGCCCTTAATTGGGAACTTCTTTCTTGCCAGTACCTCCCATGAAGAAGTTGCTGCTTAGTTTATTATTTGAATACAAATAAAACTTTCATGTAACTCAGGGAGATAACATAATTTATTACAGCACATTTATGAAGTCCTAGGAGATGCCTGAATTATAATAATTGGTGAGTCTGTTTTGTGTCTTTCTCCAAAGCCTCTGCTTAGGGAGCAACTTTTGAAGTCAACGACAATGCCAGATTTGGAACAACTCGAGAGGCATCTGTTCGGGGCGCAGCGTGGAAGAGAATCAGCTCTGCAGACGGTAGAACGTTACATATACGTATGCGACATGACAACAAAGCAGTCGAATCCTGTGACAGTTCACTTCTTTTCAAGAGAAATACCAGGGGCAGGTTTGCCCTCGTGGGCCAGCCCCCATCCAGGGCTAGTCATAAACAGCAGCAACGACAACATGCCCTGCAGAGTTGAAGGCGCCTGTGCCCTGTTTTCCTTTTGAAATGCTTAATGAAAAGCCGCACAGAAACATTTCTGTGGATTTGAGGATTTTGGAATAAGCAACAGGCAGGAACGGAAGCCCACGTGCTCTGTCTTTACTGGCTTTAATTGTTTTGGTTTCAAGCTTAGCAGCAACATGTTCCTGCCAAATGAATGTCCGTGCGCACGGGATGTTTTCTGCTTTGCTTCACTCTGGCGTTTGAAGAAAGGCCCTGGTCTGTATCAGTCAGACATCATTTTAGTGTAAGAGAAAACATGCCCCTTGAAGCAATTAAGGGATCTCGACTTATCATTAGAGTGAAGAATAGGTTGCAATGTCTATTTAGCGTAGGGTTTTAGAAATTAATTACTGGGATAGGTCACAAAATGCTTCACTGGTTTCCAACGATTAAAAACTACAATTCGACAATTAGTGAAAAAATTTGTCAGGGCAATACATTTATCATTTATCATTTTTAGAAAGGGGTCTGCAAACTCTTTTTGTAAAGAGCCAGCTAGTAAGTATTTTAGGCTTTGTGCCTTTATAGTGTGAAGGCAGCCATAGACAATGAGTAAATGAATGAGCATGCCTGTGCCCCAACAATATTTCCTGTATTGTGTATTACATTTTCTATAATTTTAGCATGTCTTAATACCTTATTCTTCCTTTGATTTTTTTTTAACCATTGAAAAATGAAAAAAACTTTTAGCTCTGGGTTGCATAAAAAGACAGGCAAGAAGCCCACTTTGGTCTAAGGGCTATAGTTTCCTGATTCCTGCTTTGGAAGAGAAGACCTTTTATTATTTATACGGAGATGTCTGAGCATTATTTGAAGGAGTAATGCATTTTTTTCAACTCCTAATTATTTTATAATTTTGTTCCAGTGATTATTGTTTTTTTGATGAGGATTACTTTAAAGCACATTGTTTGGGCTGAGCAAGGACCGCAGCCTGAGGGCTGGCTGAGTGGCCCAGGGCTCGACACATTCAGTTCTCACTGTGCTCCTCTGCTGTGTTCCACTTCCGTTCGTCAGTGAAAGGAACTTGCGCCATTGCTTCATTGGTGGCAGTGAATAAATCTGTATAATTTTACAAAAGACTAACTGCGTGGCTTCTTTTTCTGCCCGAAGACTTGAGTGTTGAGCTCCTCTTTATAAAAAGTTTCCATGACAATCTGGCTTGAGAGAATGACAAGTTTGCCCTCATGGGGAATTTCTCATTAAGGAAGCTTTTCTTTGACCAGGAAGCTTTATGGGGGCTTAACAGTGGGTCAAACAGAAAGGACCAAATGGGACCCTTTCATAAACCGTACCTTACACCCACTCTGGCCTGAAAGAGAGCTTGTTTCCTCCTGTGTGTGGTAAAGGGGTGATGTTCAGAAGCTGGGAGGTTAGAGAGGACCACCATGCTACCCTGGGGGGCTTTCTTCCGAGTGGTAACCAAGAGACCCAGACACAAGCATGTGTCAGTAATATACAGGCTGAGCCAAGAATTATGGGCCCCTAGTTTTCCCTGTTGAAAAGCGGCATGTGGAGTGGAGGAGAAAGTGGGCTATGGGCTTCACTATCTGAGTTTTTGCCCTGGCTCAGGCGCTTACTCGCTGTGTGACATTCACCTCTCTGTGCCTCAGTTTCCTCCCCTGAAAAAGGGGCATGATAATAATGTCTGTCTCATAGGGTTGTGGGGATTATAATTAAGTAAATTAACATATATGTAATGCATTTTTAAACAGCACCTGACACATGGTAGTGAATAAGAAAGATAGTTATTGTGGTGATTTTCTTTCCTTTCTAGCTTTGAAAACAACACAAACTTTTTTTTTAAGGGAGATTCCTTCCCTCAGGTATAATCACTCTTACAATATCCTTTAACCTGTTATTTTCTTTCTCATTCACATCACTTCTTCATTCTACTGACTCTACTTTTCAGCCACCTCAGTTACTCTGCCCTAATGCCCATATTGGATTGTGGCCTTTATTCTCTTCCCGCCCACTGCACTTGGTTCTAAGCTCAGTGATCTCCTGGGCCAGAACTGAGAAACGCTTGGCTCATATGTAAATGGGAAGCGTAGGAACCTAATATATTGCCATGTAGTTGTGGCACAGCCCTGTCTGGGTTTGGGAAATCTACAGGTTTTTAGGGCAGGATTTTAGTAAGCTGCTCACTATGTGCACAGAGTTGAGAAGTTGACGGGGTAGAGCCCAGTGGGGGGAAATTGGTAGTGTTCTGAACACAGGCTTTATGTCTCATCATTCTTTCATAGGGTCCCCAGAGACCTTGTAGAGTGTTCTACGTTGTAAGGGACTTCAATAAATACTTTGTGCTTGACTATATATATTGAGTTTGGATTCCCTTTCCTGCCAACTGCTTTCCGTGTTGGAGGGAGAAGAAGCCTTAACTGTTACAGTGCACTATTTTAAATCTGGCTTAAGCTTTGCTGTCTTTCCTCTTGGGCCTGTTCTGCCTGTGCTCTGGAGCAGGGCATGTATGGACAGTTGTCGAGAGAAGCTCTTATTTTGGTTAATTACTATCCTGGATTTGTCTATTTCTATTTCCTTGGAACATAAGTGACATGTTATGTTTTTGGACAACTTGAAATACAGAAAGTAGGATTTGTTTTCTAGAGAGGATGCCTTATATAGGTTATGGACAAAAGCAATTCTGAAACATTTCAGTACGCTTGTGTAGAAAAGGCCATGCTGCTTAGGGTTACATAGGTTTTGCTCTTTCGGATGACTCAAAAAGCATTTCTTAGTTCTATAAAAAAAAAATGTCAGCATTAAATGCTTGCTTACTCCTTAAAAAAATACAACACAGGCCTAGTTTCCCTCCGCTTCATATTTCTTTACTCCCTAGGTATCTCATCCATATGAGACACTCTCCTTGTCTTCAAAGGGTACTTTGTATATTCAAGAAATACCCAGAGAGTAGCAGGGAATGAGACTGCCCCAAATACAGTTTTATTTGATTGGAACCATTCATCTGAATGACATTCGCTATTGTGTTAATCGCTTATGCTGTAGGCTCACGTAGAGTTTACATTCACTTATTGATGCTTCTTTCTCCAGCGTGCTAGGTTCCTACTGTGTGCAAACGGCCAAACCAGGCCGCACATTTGGATGACAAGACGCACAAACTCCTGTTTCTGTCAATCATTTCAAAGGTAAAATATTCTCTGCAATATTTTCAGTGTAGATTTTCTGGAGTACAACAGTGGTGTTCATGATGATTCTGTTTATTGTTTGTAAGGAAAAGAAAAAGAAAAAAAAGTAGCATTTTTAGTGCTTGCTACATACTAGGCATTGTACAAAGGAGCACAGCGGGAACCGAGTGTGTCGAGCCCTGTGCCGCTCAGCCAGCCCTCAGGCTGTGGTCCTTGCTCAGCCCAAACAATGTGCTTTAAAGTAATCCTCATCAAAAAAATAATAATCACTGGAACAAAATTATACAATAATTAGGAGTTGAAAAAATGCCTTACTCCTTCAAATAATGCTTGGACATCTTCAGTGTAAATAATAACAGGGTCTTCTCTTCCAAAGCAGGAATCAGGAAACTATAGCTCTTAGACCAAAGTGGGCTTGTTGCCTGTTTTCATACAACCTGGATCTAAAAATGTTTTTTTTTTTTTTCATTTTTCAATGGTTAAAAAAATCAAAGGAAGAGTAAGGTATTAAGATATGCTAAAATTATATCAAACGTAATACACAAAACAGGAAGTTTTGCTGGGGCACAGGCATACTCATTTATTTACTTACTGTCTATAGATGTCTTTATACTATAAAGGCACAAAACTAAAATATTTACTAGGTGGCTCTTTACAAAAAAGAAGAAAAGTAGCATTTTTAGTGCTTACTACATGCTAGGCTCTTTACGAAAATATATATAACTCATTGAATCTTTGCATTAACCCTTCAGCACGAGTACTATCATTATTCCTTATTAGTGCAGAGAAAAACTGAGGTTTGGAGATTCAGTCACTTGCCTAAAGCCCCACAACTGGTGGGCTAGAAAGCTGGGGTTCATAACTAGGGCTGTCTGCTCACTAACTCAAACTGCCTCCCTTCAAGCAGAGACGGTCTTTGTTAACCAGCTGGCAGAAAATGCTCACTTGGGACATAGAAAAGTGTCCTCCAAATGTATTTCACTTAAAATTGTTATGGAAATAGGTGGAAAAATATGTTGCTTTCCCAGGAAAAAGTGCAATTACATGATTAAAGTACAATTAGATCATTTAAATAAACTATGTGTATAGGTATGTATAATCAGATAATTAGACATTTAAAATGGTTATTCCACAAAATGAATTAAATCTGTAATCTTTGTTAGACTAAGGTATAATTTAATAAGTACAATATAGACTGAAAAAATAAACAGCTGCCTGTTTGGTTCTAAGTATAACAGTGATGATCATATTTTAGAATATTTTTTTAATTATAGAAAAATTGCCAACAGAGGAATAAGAACTCAGAAGTTTTTGCAAATGCTTAAGAGCAACCATAAGTTCTTGCTGCAAAGCAGAGACAAAGCAGTCCTCATTTTTGTGCCAGAATTTCCTTTTGGCTCAGATGACCAAGTCTACAAAAGAGAAAATGGGGAGATTTGCTATTCTAAAAAGGTTTCCTGATATACTTAGGGGAAAACTTGTAAAAGACATATGAATTCTTCTAAAATAGGTTATCTGTGAGTTATCTATTTTATTACTGCACAAAATTCTTTCACTTTTCTCAGCCTTGGTTTCTATTTTTGTCTGCAAATAGTAACAACTTCTCTATCTAGGTTTTTGAGAAGTTCAAATGATATGCAAAGGTACTTTGGGATGGTTAAAGTGTTATTCGTATGGAAGAGTAAGTACATGTAGACAATATTCTTTCAAAAATTTCCAATATATTTTCCCCTGTCACAAAACAATTTCTCTCCCTATCACCTTCCTCCCATTATTGCCCCAGGGAAGAACAGGGAGAGAGGTCACCTGGGGAAAGGGAGAATAAGAAAGAGAGATACTTCTTATTAGTCAAAAGGGAAAAGTTGAAGATGCTTCACATCTAGGAGGCAGAGGGAGAAGAGAGGAAGGAAGGAAGGGAGAGAGAGAGGGAGGGATGAAGGATAAGAACTCAGCACTCTGTCCTGACTCCATCCATGAAAACTCCCACAGGGTGAGTAGAAACGTTCAGAAAGTTTCTAGGAGAACCTGCAATTCCCCTCTCTTGAGAGAATGGAAACTTCTTAGAGAAGTCCTGAGGCCAGCGTTAGAACCTTCTATGATGTATAAAGAGCAGAGCAGGATTGCGAGGGAAGAGTCTACCTAGATGGTCCTGAGCAGGTATTTCTAGTGGTCCAGGGCCTGTGAAAAGTATGTGCAGGATTCAGAAGTCCTCGTGTACCAAAGGGAGAAGGTTCAAACACTTGAGAGAACTGGGAGACCAGAACAGATCTAAGATGCTCTACCGCCCATTAGACAGATGAATATCAGAAAGTCAGATAATGCCAACTATTGGTAAGGGAATTGGGAAACCCTCTTGCACTGTTAGTGGAAGTCTAAACTGGAACAACTATTCCGGAGAGTCATCTGGAGTGCTTAGAGAAATCTGGTCATATGTGCTAAGATTCCACCCCTGGGTTACCCCCATCCCCACACTCCTGGATATGACCTCTGGAGCCACTCTCACACAGGACTGAGGGAACGGGATGAGTGTGTTTACTGATGCTCTATGTGAGAAGGCAGCAAGTTGGAGAGGTCTGAGGTGTCTATTGCTGGGATAATGAATTAGTCATTTGTGGGACAGACAGATGTCGTAGAAGTCTATGCACCACTTAGAATTAATTATCTAGATGCACACACAGCAACATGGTGAGATCTTAAAAACATATGTTGAATGAAACAAGAAAATGTTTTATAGAAAAACTACATGTATATGAATGAAACACATATGGTCACACAAACAACTTTACGTATTTCTCAAAGATGCAAACACACCTAAATGCATTTATGTTTTGTAAACATTAGTGTGGATGTCTCTAGCGAAGAGGACAATGGAAGTTAGGGTGAGGCGTTGAGGGGAAAACAATAAAATTAATAAAACATGGCCTAGGCCTTGTGAGGTTGGGTAATAGTGTAACACGAGTGAGATGTGTGATTAACTCAACTCTGAAGCGTAGGGTAGGAAGAAGAGCTGCCGTTTGTATTTCTGAGTCACGGTGAACACACTCAGTGGTGGGTTGTCGTGATGGTTCTCCTCAGGAGAGGTGTTCTTGCAGGGGCGAGCTGCCTCTGTGAGTAAGCTGCTAATCCATATCACAGAAACAGACGATTTTAGGACTAGGATGAAATTTAGAAAATTGCTTGTTATTTAGTTCTCCGAGGCCCTGGCAGATGAAACATTTACCCCTTGAGATTAATTTTTCACTGACTGATCAAACCCAATGTACTGTTTATGTTCTCTGTAACAGGAATTTTAAAGTACATAAATTTTTAAGCAAGAGTCTGATATCCAAAAAGATACATTACTTTCATCTAAAATAATTTGAAGTTCAACCAAGTGAAATACAGCTACTATTTAAGCTCCTTATTTATAAAATATGGATCCAGTTAATCAGATTTATAGCGTGAAGTCGGGACTCTCTCTGATGACTAGAGAAGGCAGTCCAGGGTTCTTAAAATACTGCCCTGGATGCTCTTCATTTTTCACCGGCTGTGTGTTGGCTATCAGTTCACATTTCTGGATCTCAGTTTCCTCGTCTGTAAAATGACTGGACTAGTTCATTGCTCCCTGAAAGTGCTGTGATTGCACAGTAACAAAACCCAAAAAGACGATTAACATTCTACTGAAAGGGATGTCATCCCGCTGTATTACTGATTGCCTGTCAGGGGTTGCCTCAGGGCCAGGAGAAGCTGACAAGTACTGATTTTAAAGGTAGGGGTGAGTCAGATTCTGTATTTACACTGGTATTTGTGAGTCATCCAGGGTTTTTCGGAATCAGGCAATTCTAAAATTCCAGTGAATTATTCTTAAGAGTAGAATTATATGCTGGTGCCTCAGTATAATCTCATTAGCAAAATCCATGATTCTAGATGGTTTTAGAAGTAAAATTATCACTACAAGTTTCTTTGGGTGCTTCCAGTATAAAAATAATTTGGATGGTGTGCAAGATGGTTCTGTAGTATAATAATAATAGTAACAATAATACGTAATACTTTATAACACTTGCACAGAAACTATGCTAAGTACTTTCAAATATTAATTCACTTCATTTTCACAAGAACTCTGTGAGATAGACACTATTATTATGTCCTTTTATGGAAGAAGAAAATGAAGCACAGAGAAGTTAAATAAGTTGCTTAGTTTCACGGCCAGAAAGTGGGAGAGATGAAATTTGAACCCAGACTTTTTAACCCAAGAGTCCATGCTTTAAAGCAGTAGGCTTCTCTCTCTAATACTCAATATAGTGAAGTTCCAGTTTACACCAAATTTTAATGTCACAGTAGAGGTTTTTCCAGATTGTATGTTTTGAATAGTGTTTCCGTTAGTCCACCAACAGTCAATTTTTGGAGAAAGATAATCAGAAAAAACCCCGCTGACTTGACTCTCTTACTCTGATTCAATGCTGCCTCTTACAATAGCGTACTGATATTTATTTAGTTCCTCCTCTGCACCACACTAAGTGCTTTGTGCTCATCGGCTTGTTTATTCTTCATGACATATATGAGGTTTGCATGATTATTAGCCCCATCAAGCTGAAGCTGACAGGGGTTATGTTGTTTGCATGTGGTCATATGTCTAACGAGCATCCAAAGGAGCAGCCTCCAGCACCAGTGCTACCCCCCTTGCAGGACTGCTTTTAAGGCTGCTTAACATTCACGGACTTGGATTTCTTCATTTCTAAAGTTAGATATTTGCTCAGATGTCTAATGTAATAACCAGCGTTAATTCTTTGTAATAATCAGTCTATTATTCCTAACGATCTTGGTTCCCCACTTAGTACTGGCAAAAGCAGAATTTCAAACCAGGCTCAAAAATTTTGTCTGTTGTTGGCTTTGGCAAATCACGAATCTTGAACATATTAAGCAACAAAACAAAATAATACACAAGAAACTGTATCTTTATTCCTTTTCTCAGAAACTATTTAAAATCAAGCAGTTATTATTTATACTATGAAGGCTTTCCTTAATATGGTATTTTTTTAAATAGTAAAATTTTCTTTCAAAGTGATAGTATTTTACATCGGGGAGGAATTTTTGTGTTAAACCAGAGGAAGTTTTGCTGGTATTCACATCTTTAAAAAATGTCTTTCAAAAGTTAGTCCTGAATTTCTGAAGCCCTTGAAGCAAACTGTCGAAGTAGAAACTAGCAGGAGACTGAGGTAGAAAAGGGGGCGTGACTAATTGCCTGGGAATGTTTATCTTTGAAAAGAGGTGGAAGAGTGGGGTGAGGAAGTGGGGTGGTGTGACCTTGTGATCCTTGATGCCTTGTTTATATATGGTTATCATGAATCTTCTTGCTAAAAGTAAAGGGTTGGTAAAGTGGCTTTAGTCTGCCAGAGAGACTCTTGGCCTTGGTCCAAACCTCACTGAAGTATTATCAGAAGTACATTCTTTACCATGTATAGCACTTGCACATTCTTCTGATGAGGTCCACACGTGGTAGCCAATTAGTCAGGACACTCCAGAGCCTTGGGCAGGGAAGAGCATGCCCTCTCACTCTCTGCCGGGGGGTTATCCACCCATGTGGCTTTGTGCGGCAGTCCAGGGGACTGGGGTCAGAGTGTTGTTTTGTGGGAGAGAAATAAGTAGCATTATGTATTTACGAGCCTCAGAAAACAACCATCTAATTTTTGGATTCTTATTTGAGGAAAAAGAAAGAGATTTAAAGCTCATTTTACTCTGGGAAAAAGCTATCGTGTATTTCAAATTACGTTTTAAAATTAAAAATATCCTCCCTACCATATGGCACTTCATGGTCAGGTATTTCAAGTCACTTTCCATCAGTGTTCCTTCTTCTGGAAGGCCAGGCCTTTCAGAAGGGCACAACACCCGAGGAACAGGGCTTACTGTTTACTCCCTGCTCCCGAACCCCGGCCCAGACGCAGGCAGACGGCCCCCATGGAATCACTGAATTCCTTCTGATTCACAGAGTCCTATGGGATCCACACCAGAGGGGCTCCCAGAACTGATACAAGTTTGTTCCTCATTCTCTGACCGTGAGAATTACCCCCCCGTTTCGGTTTACTTGTGAAAAAGCATGGAACTCAGCCATGATGGGTCAATTTCTATTCTTTCTTCTTGGTAACAACTTAGCACTTCACTTAAATCTTCCTCAATCTAAGATGTCTCAACTCTCTGTGGAAAAGAACAAGATACCAAGAGCTAAGGTCCACCCCTGCTTTTCTCCCTCTGATTTTAGGGTAAATATTTCCCTTTCTTCTCTAGCTGAAAAAAAGTTATATTTCCTTTTGCCCTCTTCTAGGGTCTTGAGAAAACCATTAAACAAAATCTGTTTTCCTTTCTCTGGCCTGTATGTGAATATATTATGTGCTACTACAGTAATGGCTTCCTCCTTAGTTATATCCAGCAGGGTCAACCCTTGGCTTTCACTCTGGGCAGGACCATTAGACCAGCTCTCTGGTGTTTGAAGTCGGCTGGGCCTGGTCAGTGGATGAACCTAGAGACTAGAAGGCAGGATATTAGTTGGGCTTAACTGACTTAACTAGTTGTATGTATTAGAAAGTTTTGTTCAATAACTTTTCGTAGTGCAATCCCCTTTATTTCAATTTGAAGACCTGCTTCAATAAAAGTCATTTTGTTGTCAGTATTAAAATTTTCTGCATAAAAATCTGGCCCCATGATGGTCATTGGCAGTTTAGTAAGATTCGGATGGCATGCAAGCCATCTGAAAGATGTAAAATTCTTAGGCATTCAATAAACATCTCCCAATCCTGGCACAAAATATCAGCAAACTCCAGATTCACATTTTGCTTCCAGTAGATGCTTTGATTCACAGACACATTAAAAATGCATAGGAAATATAAATATCCAAAGTAAAAGGCATGTGACAGAGACTATTTTACCTGTCTAGGAATATTTATACTTTGATGGTAAGAAGATGTGGCAGCCTGGCACATTTGGAATTCCAGAAGGGAAAGAGAGTTAGACAGCCCTTAAAGAAAGATATATCAAATAGCATCATCTCCAATGACTAATGAATATGGTTAATACAGTATATCAGGGAACAGAATACTCTCATTTTCTTTTTCTGGGAGTAGAAAGTTTATAGGAATCTAATGTCCTTTGTAAAAATATTTCTGTATTTATGGGTTATTCTCCCTAATGGCTATTCTCTCAAATGGCAAACAAGTTTGAGTACCAGAATTTGGATTTAGCCTTAGCGTTTCTCTAAATACCACTTGTCTGATGTTTCTTTAATATGGAGATTAAACGCAAACATGAAATTAGCTTCCTTGAAACATTCCCTTTGAACTTTGCTTTTCTGCTACCAAGGAGACGATCTTTTGAACGAATGCCCTGCCACACTGACAGTGTGTTCAGAGCTTGGATATGGGCCAGCCTTGCTTAGCCCTTTTCCTTATTTAGCTCGCTCAATATTATTGGCAGGTTGCTTCCACCAAAACCCCTATTTTCTAAGGGATTTTTGACAACTTCAAATAGGTTCGATATCTTTCATGGGAAGTTCTGCTAACTAAGCAGAAAGACTGAAGTGCCAATTATAGCAGCAGCAGAAGCAGAGGTGCTTTTGTTTTATTGGGAATATAAGGGAATCCTGTGCGGGCAACAGACAGGGCCTATAATGCCACTTTAAAAGTAAAACAAAGCTGAGAGATTGTGGAAATTACATTGTGTTCCTTTCCTGAATGGTCTTGGAGGACCTTTTTAGGTAAATTCAAAATTCTCTAATTACTTGTATTACTTAGTGATCATCATCATCCTCCCTTTAAAATGGAAAATTTAGTTTTATGGTGAGGATGGCTCTTTATCTATTTTGGCAATATATGAAAGTGATTGAATCTGCACTGTTTTTTTCTTAACTTTGGGGAATGCAGGCTAATTGCTGTGATAGCCCTTTAAGTTAAACTAGCTAGTTGATGCATTCTCTAAAATGTAAAGCCTGAAAAGTTCACAGCTCTTTGCTCGTCATTTTGGTAACATCATTCACTGGTGAACAGAGAAGTATTGGCTAATAAGAAACATTGGTTCTTGTGTGTGTCTGTGTTTAATGAAGAAAACTATTTTTAAAAACGGCCTGGCAGAGGCTGGGAACACCACTGACTAGACACAGAGTAAATGTTCTTCCATTCATACCTCACAGATACATTTTAGGATGATCCTGGCTGTATAAGGAAAGCTTCATGAATTTATTAAGGGCCTTTATACAACAGATTTGGATGTTACATGTAGTATGAGTAGTCCTCTTTTAAAGTAAACACACTACACAATACTCTCAGCCTAATAAAAGAGAAGGGAAGTGATTTATTTTATTTATTCTCCATCCTCAAAATTAAAGGCCCATTCATTACACTGTGAGGAGTGGAAGTTATCGTCCAGCCTTATTAGGCAATGAAGGAGGGCCAAACCACAAAGACAGAAGCAGAGGGTGTGAAGTTGGGGATTATGGGAAATTCTATGATTCAGGAAGGAAAATGGGTAGCCAGTAATAGACAGCAGATGCTCGGGTTGCTGCTGTAGGGGTGATGGGAAATGTGAAGAGGCGACTGGAACCATTATTGAGTGTTCAGTTGCTCAAAGCCAATGATCGGCGTTTTAATGGCCTTAGACAAAAAAAAATTCAGGCTGGCATATTATTGTATTTCTCCTACTTGCCGTTGTTTGTAATAGAGAATAATGGGCAATTAGGAAATAATTTTAGAAGTCACTTTATTAAAAAATTAGTTTTTCCATAAAGTAAGATACACATGCACAGTCTTTGGAAATGCCCACATAAGTATCAGATTTTATTTGAATTCATGTACTAGGTTCTGTGGTTTAGAAATTTTTTGTATTATATTAATTCACTTGATTAAATGCTTGATCAGTGTCAAAATAGCCTGTTTAAAGATTGGGCAAAATAAACAACACTAACAGTCACAGCAAGTCCTCACTGGCAAAGACATAATTTCAGGATTTGTGGACAGCTGTCTTGCAAGAATTGTTGTTTTACATTGATCTCATTGGTAGCGATCATTTGTTAAGTGTTTACCGAGTCTAGGTAAACTATAAACATTATTTTATTAAAATGTTATAACTGACAGAGGCTCACAGAGCTTAGGCCAAATGTCAAAGGTCATAGAGTGAGTAAAAGGAGGAGCTGCATTTGTGTCCAGGTCAGTCTGGCTTCATATTCTGAGCATGCTACCATCATAGTATTCCCTGCCTAGCAATGCTAAACAGGTAGCATGCTAAAACGGCAATGCACTTCCTTCTCTCCTTCCTTGAACATCCTCTTGGTTATGCTAGACAGGACCAACTGTTCTTGGAGTCCCTGAGGGGGTGGTGATATGAGAAGGCTGCGTAAAAGCTCTTAGATATATTCTCAGCCTCTGCTTTCTGACTTGGTGATAGTGACCAGAAGGGTCATCCATGCCTACGAGAAGGATTCTGGGCAGAGTAGACATGTGGACCCTTCTGTTCCATGCTCTTTTCCTCGCTAGTCAGCACAGTCTTTTCTGAGATCTGGAGACTCCAGGATGATCTTGGTTAGCTGCCACCCAGAGCACTCCAGAGGAAGGAGTGAGCAGGACGCTTGGATTTCATAGTGGAATAGGGAAAGGGGGAAGTCCCTGCTCTACCCTGGAGCCGCGGGACTGACACAAACTATAAGGATTGTCTGTAGGGAAAAAGAACATAAACAACTCTTTGATAGTTCTGGGGCTTGCTGGAAATGTACTCTCCACCCACTTTTTTCTTTTTATAAGGAAACATTAAATAGGAATAGAAAAGTTTGTAAAAAACACCCTTGACAATGTGGCTGGCATATGCTTTCGGAATATGGAGAAATCTTGCATAACAAAGTTAATTTTTTGGCATAGTGAATTTTCTATTGTTTTAGATAGAATAATTCTGACAGTGGGAATCAGCAAAAGAGAAATTCTTCATGCAGTACATTAGCACTAGTGCTTGACATATTTCCTTCTCCCATCCTTTCTTTTATTCCCTTCCCTCCTTTAAAAAATGAGCACCTAGCATATTTGAGTCTATGCTGGTCACTGGGGATATAAAGGCAAATCATTTATGGATCTTACCTGAGTAATATTGTATATTGCTATTACATATATAGATAATGTACCATAATGAATATAATATGGGAAATAGAACATAGAGTAAGAGTAATAAGATGCTCAAAGAATCCAACTCTTATTTATGTATTTATATAATGGGTATTTATTTTTACTTAAAAAATTATTTTATTGTTCAATTACAGTTGTCTGCATTTACCCCTCACCACCCCCACCCCACCCCATCCAAACCCACCTCCCTCCCTTGCTTCCACCGCCCTCTTGGTTTTTTCCATATGTCCTTTATAGTTGTTCCTATATAATGGGCATTTGTTAAGGACATGGGGCTTAGGCATTGGGCCAGGGTGGGGGTTACGGCTGTGGCTGCCCTCAGAAAATTTAAAGATCAGTGGAGCACACAGACCTGTAATCAGGCATTCACAATGAGGACTGGCCAGTGCTAAGTCTCACTCTTTCAGCAAATAATTTTCATTGCCTGCTAAATGCTGAGCGTTACTTAAGAGAGATTGAGATGAATTCATGGACAAGGTCTTCTTTGAGCTGGATCTGGAAGGGTGGGTTTGCACACAGAAATGGGGGGAGGAAATCACTTTTGAGAAAGGGAGGAATTTTGGCAAACATTTGAGATTTTAGGAGGAAAAGGTTAATAGTAATAATAACCATAGCTAACCTTATGCAGTGTTTAACTGCCAGGTACTGTTCTAAGTGCTTGGCATATCCTTTATTAACTCAAGCATTCCTCCTGACATCCTGTAATGTGGATACTGTTGCCATTTCACATATGAGGAAATTGAAGCACAGAGAGATGACTTGCCCAAAGTTGTGCAGTTAGGAAGAGGTCACTCTGGGACTCAAACTCAGGCAGTCCAGCTTGCTGTATAGAACCTTGCTATAAACAAAGTCGAGGAAGGGAAACTTCGTGAGGTGGAAAATTGCAAGGAGCTTAGTTTGACCTGAGATTAAGGTTGATATGGAGGAAAGTGTGGGAAATAAGCTGGCAAGGTAATTGGGAGCATATTATAAAATGCCCTGAGAGTCCGGTTGTGAGTGTGAATATCTTTTGCAGATAAAGAGGAGCCACTGAAGGTTTGTGAGAAGGCGGTGCTGTGATGTGAGCTGTGCTTCAGAAGATTCAGCCTGAACCACTGTGTAAAATGAGGGGCAACAGGCTGATTGTGGTGGTAGGAAGAAATGAGGCTCCGTAACAGTAATGAGAGAATTATGAAAAGAGCTGGGGGTTACAGCGCC
Organism: Micronycteris hirsuta; assembly: GCA_004026765.1. Taxonomy (NCBI): domain Eukaryota; kingdom Metazoa; phylum Chordata; class Mammalia; order Chiroptera; family Phyllostomidae; genus Micronycteris; species Micronycteris hirsuta. The sequence goes on along the minus strand of PVJI01000337.1, from coordinate 266,057 downwards.
TGGGAACTTATTAGCACTCCGAGGTGTCGTGTTAACCTTTGGCCTATGATAGGCAGTGGTCACGAAGGGTTAAATGAATATGCCTGCTATGGAAATTTCTTGGGCATTAACATTTTCCACTTTTCTTCAGTTGTATCAAATGCCCTTGTAATGGGAGAAAAAGAACAAACATCAAAAGTACCTTTTAACTTCACAATTCTTTCTAAATTTCTTTAAACTTATAGGCTATACTGCTGATTTGCAGACTTCAAAGTACACAGAAGGATCGGGGTCAGATTGAAAAATTATTTCTTACAGTTTGATAAAATATGCATGTGAATCCTATGACCTGCCAGTGAAATTATTTATGTGTTAATGTAACTTTGTAACACTAATTGCACTGTTTAGCACCCCTTTTTTCTCCCCCTCATAGCTTTTTCACTGTTAGTTCCAATTTTGCATATTACTTATGCTGCACTGTACAGATTTCATGAGTTGTTTATGGATTAAAGATCAAGGTTTTTTTGAAAAAATTATAGCAAGAAGATTAACTAGAGTGTGTTCCTGTGGATAATGATTGGGACTTTTGTATTCAATTTGTTGTGAGTTTTTAAATGTTTTACTTTCTATCATCGAGTGAGAGCATCATCTTCATATATTTGTGATAATTTTTCTCAGAAGTAATACTTTATGATTTTTCCTTTCTTTTTCAAATGGGAGTTACTCTTTTCCTTCCTACGGTGTGTGGGGGAAACCAAGATAGAAACTTGAGAATTGAGGCTTTCCCACATAAATTCACCATGTTTTTCTGCTTTGTACATATCTGTGGGATTCCCATTAATAATAGTATCAGAATATGTATGCTTTTGCAGATTAAAGTTTTCTTTTTCTTTTGTAGGTTCAATTTTTATTGCAATTGATGGGAATATACCATCTGATGGTACTGAACATTGTTCTTCAGTTTTTGTCTCTCCTTTGCAGTTTTCCTTAGATTTGAATGCTAATTCTTGGTTACGTGATGTCTACACAATTATTTATAATAGTCTTCTTGACTTTTTCAGAAGTTTGAGGCAGTATTGTGGAATGGCTAAGAGTCTTTGGGTTTTACCATTGCTTCTCAAACTTCTGTGTGCTTCTGAATCACTGGAGGATCTTTTAAAAGTGCAGAAAATGATCAGTACGTCTGGGGCGGGACCTAAAATTCTGCATTTCTAATAGGTTAGTCTGTGGACTACATGTTGAGTACATGCTAGTCTTTACGTATATTACTTCACAACTGTGTGACTTTGAGCAAATCACTTAATTGCTTTTTAGCTCATTTTCCTCATTTGTCACATACCATTGGGAGGCTGTGATGATTAAGTGATAAAATGTATGCAAAGAGCGTGGCACATGCAAAGTGTATAATAAAGTGAATGGAACTGCTGTTACTTACTATTGCCTTTATAGGTGGAATGTCATCTTAAGAGCCTGCTGGGAAGTGAACATTGTTGTTTGGTGACTAAATGTGGTTTTGGAGCAGAAGTTCTTGGTTGAAGTTCTGTCTCTTCCATTTATTGCTGTGGGGTCACAGACAGGTCATGTCATCTCATTTTCATGGGTTTTATTTGTAAAATAAGAGAGGGTTGAACTAGAGATTTACGAGGTTTCTATCAACTTGAACCTGTGACTGTAAACCATTCAATGAACTATACTGTTCTGCTTTTTAAAATGTTGACAAATGACAGGATGAATTGTTTCTTCTCTCTGTAAATTTATTTGACTTAATTTTGATTTGAATGGTTCCCAATAATTTCTCTCCTTGCCCCTCAGATGTTGGTTATTGTTTGGAAAAAGTTCTGGAGGTCTGTTTTGGGTGCACAGTGAAGCTATAGGTGGTTGTAATATATCCAAAGAAGCTTAATCAAGATATTAGAGAAAACAGTGCAGCTGAAGACAAAAGTTGCTTTCAGCTGCTTTGTAAATTATCATATCTTAACCATCATGATACCTTATACAGTCATTCAGAGTACTCCTCCACCTGCTTGGGTAATCGTCCAGTGCTTGCCTGTGAATTTCAAGCTTAGAGAAAAAGCATCCCCCAATATTCTAATCTGAACTAGTAGCACATTTTTGAAATCACCTTAAATTATTTTTATTGTGCCAAAGGTATCAAATGTAATTGGTATCACCAAAGGGAAAAGATCTGTATTAAAAAAAAATAAATTGCTACATAGACAAGCATTTGAGAAAACATCAATTATGCAAGATTTGGTAGTAATCAAAATTTTCTATTTTTTTAACATCACATTTTTATTTATTTATTTTAAAATATATTTTATTGATTATGCTATTACAGTTGTCCCATTTTTTCCTCCCCTTTATTCTCCTCCACCATGTACCCCCCTCCCACCATCATTCCCCACCTTAGTTCATGTCCATGGGTCATACATGTAAGTTCTTTGGCTTCTCCATTTCCCATACAAATCTTTACCTCCCCCTGTCTATTTTGTACCTACCAATTATGCTTCTTATTCCCTGTAACTTTTCCCCCATTTTACCCTCCACCTCCTTCCAGCTGATAACCCTCCATGTGATCTCTATTTCTGTGAATCTGTTTGTGTTCTAGTTGTTTGCTTAGTTTGTTTTTGTTTTTGTTTATTTTTAGGTTTGGTTGTTGATAGTTGTGAGTTTGTTGTAATTTTACTGTTCGTATTTTTTTAAGATTTTATTTATTTTTAGAGAGAGGGGAAGGGAGGGAGAAAGAGAGGGAGAAAAACAGCATGTATGCTTGCCTCTCACGTGGCCCTCACTGGGGACCTGGCCTGCAACCAGGGACCCTTTGGTTCCCAGCCCATGCTCGATCCACTGAGCTACACCAGCCAGGGCTACTGTTTGTATTTTTAATCATCTCCTTTTTCTTGGATAAGTCCCTTTAACATTTCATATAATGAGGGCTTGGTGATGATGAACTCCTCTAACTTGACCTTATCTGGGAAGCACTTTACCTGGCCTTCCGTTCTAAATGATAGCTTTGCTGGATAGAGTAATCTTGGATGTAGGTCCTTGCCTTTCATGACTTGGAATACTTCTTGCCAGTCCCTTCTTGCCTGCAAGGTTTCTTTTGAGAAATCAGCTGATAGCCTTATGAGAACTCCTTTGAAGGTAACTGTCTCCTTTTCTCTTGCTGCTTTTAAGATTCTCTTCTTATCCTTAATCTTAGGTAATGTAATTAGGATGTGCCTTGGTGTGTGCTTCCTTGGGTCCAACTTCTTTGGGAGTCTCTGAGCTTCCTGGACTTCCCGGAAGTCTATTTATTTTGCCAGATTGGGGAAGTTTTCCTTCATTATTTGTTCAAATACGTTTTCAATATCTTGCTTTTCCTCTTTTCCTTCTGGCACTCCCATGATTTAGATTTTGGAATGTTTAAAGTTGCCCTGGAGGTTCCTAAGCCTCTCCTCATTTTTTTGAATTCTTGTTTCTTCATTCTGTTCTGGTTGGATGCTTATTTCTTTCTTTTGTTCCAAATCATTGATTTGGTTCCCAGTTTCCTTTCCTTCGTTGTTGGTTCCCTGTATAATTTCCTTTATTTCACTTTGTGTAGCCTTCATTTCTTCCTTCATTTTATGACCAAGCTCAATCAATTCTGTGAGCATCCTGATTACTAGTGTTTTAATCACTCTGCATCTGATAGGTTGGTTATCTCCTTGTTGCTTAGTACTTTTTCTGGAGTTTTGATCTGTTTTTCATTTGGGCCATATTTCTTTGTCTTAGGACACCTGTTATATTATAAGGGGGTGGAGCCTTAGGTATTCACCAGGGCGGGACAACCCACTTTTCTGCATTGTGGCTCTGTATGTGGAGGAGGGTTCTGAGAGGGAACAACGCCACTTGCTCAGTTCTTGGCTGGGTTTCAGTCACTTCCTCATCTATCTACAAGCAAATTGGGCCCTTCTGGTGCTGATTCCCAGATGGGATGGCTTGTGTACATTCTAGAACCCTGTGGGTCTCTCTAATGAACTCTCTTGTGAGGTTGGGAGTTTCTCCTGCTGCCGCCTCAACCCCCACAGGTGTTTTCAGTCAGAGGCTTTGAGGTTTTATTTCCCTGTGCTGGATCCCTGGATTATAGACATAATATATGTAGTCATTGAAAATATGTTTATGGAGAGTTTTAGTTATATAAAAACTACTTATTTAAAAAAACAAGATAAAACACTGTCTATACAGTATGACATAATCTTTGTAAAATACATTTAAAATTAAGACTGGACAAAAAGTCATAAAATGTCAAGTGACCATGTTTGAATAGTGGTTCGATAGGTGCTATATTTATTTCCCAAGTTTTCTCCAATGCACATGTTATTTTATAATAAAAAAGTTTGTTTTTCTTTAAAGTGCAGCATTTTCCTCAAGCTATTGAGAAGACTCGATATGTTTTCTAAGTCTAAACAAAGAAGGATCTTTTTCTCTTGACTATCTGTTTTCTCTGCTTTAAAATGAGTTGAAGAGAACTGAAAGCATATGTCTACGTGTAGACTTGCACAGAAATATTAAAAATAGTTTCCTTATAGAGTTGTATACAAATACAGCAGTATTATTGGTAATAAAGACTTGCATGTGAACATTACAGCAGCATATGCATATGCTTCTTATTATTCATAATAGCCTGAACACGGAAACAACAGATAGTTGTCAGCTGGTGAATGGATGGAACGAAATGTGGCCCGTCTGTACAATGGAATACTACTCAGCAACAAGAAGAAACGAGGTACCGATACAGGTTACGACACGGATAGACCTCAAAAACATTGTGCTGAGTGAAAGAAGTCAGAGGCAAAAGACATATCATATGATTGCATTTACATGAAATATCCAGAAAAGACAAGCCTTTGGGGGCAGCAGGTAGATTGGTGGTCGCCAGAGCCTGGGGATGGATGGGATGGGAAATAACTGGAAACGACCGAGGGATTTTCCTGGGGTGATGGAAATGTTCTGAAGTTGGGTTAGTGTGATGGTCGCACAACTTGGCAAACTTACTAAAAAATCATTCAAATCTACACTTGAAATTGGTGAATTTTATGATATATAGTTTAATGCAGTTTTGAAAAACCATAATGGCATTGGATCAGTAAAAATCCACACAGTGTGAGAATGTAAAAGTGACATATGAAAAGAATGTACACAAAAGCAGGTGGTGTGTGTGTGATGGCAAAACCATATGTTTTCTTGTTTTATAACAGAAAACTTACTTTTTTCCTTTAGATGCATTAAATAATTCTTTAAGAAAAAAACGAGTCTAAGATAGTTCAAAATATAACTTCTGTTATAGAATTATTTGAGGTTTCATTTAACATGAAATTCGAGTGTTGCCACTGGTGTGCCGTGAATTTCAGTCCGTAATTACGACCCTGTTGTAAGTTTTCTGCTCTGGTTCAAACCCGGCCCCGGGTTTATGCTGGGGAAGGAGCTTCCTTTGGTTAGGATTGCATTCCCAGCCCTTCCCAGCCTGAGAGATTCGTCCAGTGGAGAGTTCCCCTTGGAAAGTGGTTTTCTTTCTATTTTTCTTTTTCTTTTTAATTCTTTTATTGTTGTTCAATTACAGTTGTCTGCGTTGTCTGTGTAGAAAGTGGTTTTCTTCAAGCCTGAAAAACTCTTTCTTGATAGTTCTTTAGTTCAATTTACAATGAAGTGAGTAGTTTAGGAAAAAAACCTTTTGAGGTGTTCGCTTATTTATCAATAGGACAAGTTGTCCTGGCCGCTGTTGGTGAAACTGCGAGAAGGAACAACAGCCCAGGGCCCGGGCAGGGCACATGGTGTGAAAAACCAGACCAGCCTCTCTTCCTCTGAGGCACTGTGGGAAGCTTGAGTTACCCAAGGGTGGGGGAGGGGTTCTGCCCCCGCCACCCACCCCCCAAGCCTTCCCAGTCACAATTGGCCCAACTATAGGATTTCCTCTGCTCTGCAAACACTGGCGTTTCCCCCACTGTGGCTTTGAGCGCGGCACTCTGGTGTAACAGGAGATCCCAATCTGAGCAGCAGAGATTGATTTTACTGTTGTTGCAAAAGGACGGGAGGTAAGCGATCCCCTGATTCCTGGACCCCTTAATGAGTTGGCATCTCAGCTTTCTGGAAGGTGTCAACTGCCACCTGGAAAGCACAGAAAAATGGAGGAACTTTCCTTTCATTGTCCATTTAGCTGTTATTTTAAAACAAAGCTTATTCTTACTATAGGCTTGTGTTCCTAATTATAAAGGCCAATTCCCTTACCTCAACCTCACACGAGAGCAGTGCGGGCCAGGAGAGATCGGGACTCAGGCACAGCAAGTGTCGAGCCGGCCGGTGCGCTCACCTGCAGCTAGACCCTCAGATTTCTCAGTTTAGTTCGGAGAGACTTTTGGTTTGGATGGGTGGGTGGGGTCGCCTCTCTTTGTCATCAGTGTCCTGACTGTATAATAAGGGCACAGTTCCCTTTCTCCTTCTCGGCAGTGTCTGGGATGACTTCTGACAGCTGTGGTTTTGTGCCCGAGGACTTTCTTTCTCTAGAACCAAGGATGAAAAGTTAGGGAAGTCAGCGTGTTCCCCACCCCACCGGGCCAGCCCTCTAACAGTGACTCTCAGGGGTTGGCATGTGAATGCTCCAGTTTAGAAGCACACGTTTTACCCCCTTGTCAGCGTTTCCCTGAAGGACTGGAGTTCAGCTGGCTGCTCTCCATGGTAGCTGGTTTAATAGCTCACCTTATGTTGGCTGGTTCTCGTCCCTGCATTCCTTTCTACTTCTGTCCCTGTGTTCCGGACCGTGCCTCCCAAATACACCCCTAGCACTGAAAACCTTTTCTTGGGGGTTGGGGGGCAAGAAGGGGGGGAAGAGTGGGACAACTGAAACAGCATAATCAATAAAATATAGTTAAAAAAAAAAAAAGGAAACCTTTTCTTGGGGCCTGCTTCTGGGAGAACCTAAATTAAGATACCTCTGAACTTTCTCTGAAGGATAAAGTTGGGTGGGGGACAAAAATCAGAGCTGAGTTCTCCAGAGAACTGCCACCATTCTGCAGGGGTAGGACCTATTGTGTAAGAATCTGAGTTTAATCATATTATAAATTATAGTTCTTCTGTACCCTGGTTGGATACCCAGTTACCATCTACAAAATATTTATATGGCAAATATGTTCCAAATTCCAAATAACCTACTTTCCAGGTTAATCTAATGCTACCTGTATTATTTCCATAATGTTTTTGGAAAAAAAATCTTTATTTTTTCAAAAGCATCAGAGTTAATGTAGAATATGGACAAGCCTAGAAATCACAGTCATATTGAAACAGGTAAAAAATTAAATAAAATCATTACTTTTAAGAAAATGCAAAAAAAAAAGAAAGAATATGACAATTTCCAGATTAACTGGAACAGAACTCTGATTAGAATTTCCAGATAATTTCTGCTCTCCTCATATTTTATTTCTTCATTCCACCATCACTTATTGGGAGCCCACCATGAACCATGTACTGCCTGGGTTCTGTGAGTATGAAAATGAAAGACATAGTCCCTGTTAGCCTGAACCCAGGGTCTGGCAGGAAGCCTGACAAGCGGGCATTTATAGCAATAAGAGTGGGGTAAGGGCTGGGGCAGAGAGAGAAGCACAGATGCTCCAAGAATGCAGCAAGGCTTTGTGTCGCAGAGAAGGTGACGTTGGAGCTAAGTCCTAAGGATGGGGGAATTCTCCAGACAAGGGTATTCTGACTAAGGTGTGCAAAGACACGGAGGTGGGAGACAACGCAGACTGTTAATTACCTCCCAACAGCTGTACCCGCTTCCTCCGTTTTAGAGCTAACCCTTCCATGTTTCCCTGAGCACATGGGCAGCTAGAGACTACAGGTCCCAGCCTAGGGTTAGGGCGAGTTCTGGCTTATGAGAAATGAGCAGCAAAAGGGATGTGGATTGCCAGTCTCCTTCTGGTATTTAGATAAGAGAGAAACATCCATCTGCTAGGAATCACAATGTTTTTGTTTATTTGTTTTGTAGTGGCTTAACTGTAACTAATGTGGTGAGTTCAAGGAAGCGTGGCTGGGGCGCAGTGTGAGAGGAGAGTGGTGATACATACGTGGCTACAGAAATGAAACGGGCCAGATCACGGAAGGTCCTGCTTGGCATGCTAGGCTGGTTGGATTGTAACCCAGAAGCCAGTGGGAACCCTTTGAAAATCCTTGAGCTTGTTTGAGCTCACAGCTGACTGTGATTTTTTTGTTTTCAGAGATAAAGAATTGCAAAGACATTGGAGAGTCTTGGATAGGTTTTTAGGGTTGTTTGCCTTGCTGCTTTAAGTTTGGTCTCCCTCCGAACCCATCTGGTGGCTCTGGTCATTTGGTGGCCTATGAGGAGCACATAATTTTCTGGAGTGAGTATATTGGAAAAGGTAAGGAAGGAGGGGGCGGGGGAGACCAGCTGTGATGGCTCTTGTGTAACACTTCTCTTCTGCTGCTAACATTTTCCTCAGAGTGTTTCCAGCTTCCGAAAGTCCCAATGCTAGCAATTCTGCCCAGTGTTCTGGGAAGATGGGACAAGCCCGGTGTGCTGGACTAGTCTAATTTAACCCTGTGTGGGAAATGGCCAGCAACCACTTTAGGCCCAGGACACTTCCTCGCTGTTTCCGCTCCGTCAGGGTTTCCCAGGGCTCCAGAGGGGTTTCAGTGGCAGCTGCCACTTCAGATGGACCATGTCATAGTCCTCTTGTCAGTCCAAACTGGAGATGCTCCAAAGAGAGTTTCTTTTTTAAAAAGCCAAGGAAAAAACCAAATATATATAAATACACACACACACATACACACACACACAATCCCCTTGGGCAGCACTGCTGCTGAATCTTAGGAATAGGTAAACTTATAAGGTATGTATTTCTTATCTTAAAATAATTAAAATTTTTTTACACAGATGTTTCCACTGGCACAATTTTAAATCTCCATGCCTCCGCTAAGGGAAAATTTTATTGCTTGTACTTCAGCATGGTTGATCTGCTCAGGTCTGGAGGGGCTCAGGGCTGTGAGTGGGGTGAACCCTCCGGGAGGCTGAAGTTGGAGGAACAGTTAATGTTCTTGTTACTTAGGGTTGTCCCTTACAAAAGTTGACCAATAGAGGGACTGAAATGTCCCACCAGGAAATAATGTAAAATCAGTAAAAGCTGAGGCTGGAGGTCACATTTCAGTGTCCAAAGGTTCGGGAATGGTGGACTTTGTGCATGCTAAAAAAATACAAGTATTGTATTTTTTTTTTTTTTAAAGATTTTATTTATTTATTTTAGAGAGAGGGGAAGGGAGGGAGACAGAGAGGGAGAGAAACAGCAATGTATGGTTGCCTCTCACATGGCCCCCACTGGGGACCCGGCCCGCAACCCAGGCATGTGCCCTGACGGGGAATCGAACCGGGACCCTCTGGTTCCCAGCCCGCGCTCAATCTACTGCGCTATACCAGCCAGGGCAAGTATTGTATTTTTAATTTTTGTGAAAAACACACAACATACAATTTATCATCCTAATTATTTTTAAGTGTATAGTTGAGTAGTATTAAGGATATTCACGTTGATAGGTAACCAACCCAATCTCATCTTGCAAAACCAGAACTCTATGCCCTTTAAATAATTCTCCATGAAATAATAGTAGCAACGACAATCATACATGTATGTACATATATGATTTTTTTAACCTGAAATATTTTTTTCCACCTCCTCATGGCTAACTCATTTTTCAAGCCTTAGTTTAAACTTTCCTTTTCCCAGAAAGCCTCCCACTACCATTTGGTTATATTGGACTATAATGGTATGTTTAATTTAGACTATAAGCTTTTCAATGGCTGGCTAGTGATCAGTCTTATTATTGTTGTCTCCTCAGAGCTTAGCATAGTGCCTGGATAATTAGGTGCTCCACAAGTATTTGCAGAATTGAAAACCATCTTTGACATGATGAAGACTAACATAGATCAAAGTGAAGTGAGTTGGGATGAAATTCAGATGGGCCACCTCCGCATACAAGCTGTGTTACCGGGGTCTGAATGAATTCTCCAAACCTTTTCTGGTCTGCTTATACCTGGGGTGGAGAGGAGGCACCAGGAAAATAAAAACTGAGAATGACCCTGCTTTTGGGAACAGGAATTAAAAGAACATCCACCCTTGTGGGGGAAGAAAAATAGAATTGGGAGTTAGAAGGCTGGGGCTGGAGCATTGCCTTCTCTACTGATTATCTTTATGACCTTAGACAAGTCACGCAATCTCTCTGAAGGAAAGTTTCCTCACCTATAAAATGTAGATAAAATCTGCCCACCCTCTGTCATGCAACTCTTACAAAGGTATGGACAAGCTTTATGAATTATAATATGCTGTATAGGCATTAATTATTAGAACTATAATATTATAGTGAGAGTCATTATTTAGGGAGAGGCAAGAGAGTTCCCTGAGGCAGACTCAAGAAGCTCCAAGTTTAATTTCTCAGAGAATTCTTTGTGGCAGCTGAGCTGGGGCTTTAGAACCTGATTCCCTCAAAGAGAATGGTCAGCTTCCTTTTTCTAGACCATATCGCTCAGCCTTCAGAAGGGGAGCAATAAAGGCCAAGTATTAGACACAATTTAAAAAAAGGTATCTATGTAGAATTGAGATTTAGGGAAAGCAGGGTTGGGGGCAAGGACAGAAATCCTGAAGTGAGGGCTGGGGACACGACTCAGACTATCTTCCATGCAAAGGGAACATAAGCATGTTTGCGTTTTGGAGACTTTCCCCAGATTGGTGTCTTGCTCCAGATGAGCCCCTGCTTAAAGTATAGTTGTAACTTTAAACAGTTTCCAAATGTCTGAAAAGAGAAGTAAAAAATTCAAAACAAAACAAAACAGTTTGGCTTCTCTGCATTTTCCGGCCTGCCTCTCCCTTGTTATAAGAGCTATCTGCTTAAGGGGTACCATGAAGTGGCTCTAACTTTAAACTTAGACTTGCAAAAGTTAAAAGCTGTGCAACCTGATCTGAATAGAAATGTGGTCACAAAGTGTAAAGAAAGTCAATGAAAACAGGATTTTAATATTTTAGAAGCCATTTCCTCTGCTGCATTGGAAATTCAAATAGAACAGCACAGGGGCATGGGAACCCGACCAGGACAGAAAAGCGAAACGGATATGCCTGGTCTCCCTGTCCATCATAAATAAAGAATCGCTAATAAGCCGCTCAAATATGGAAAACACTCCTTTCCGTTTTAATCTCAAGGAATAAAAAGCAAACTTTCTTAAGAATGCAGGTGAAGTTTTAAAACTGGGCAGTTTTGGCCTAGCTATTGTGCTGTTCAATGTTTATGTATTAAAACATATTCTCGGAAGATGTCTGGAGCCCTTTGGTAATTTCAAATCACTTTCCCGTCCACATCTGTTTCCCATTATAAATCTCTTCAGATTTAATTACTTTTTTCCTATTGCTTACTTTCTCATTGAGAAACAGTTAATATATTTATTTAATTATACTTCCTCCAGCCTTCCCCGCCATCCTCTTTTAGATGTGCGTAAGATGTGGCTGCTACTCAGAAACACCCAAATGAAGAGGAGTGAGTTTTAGTGCTAAAAGATCAGCAAAATCACTTTTCCTTTGATTCAGAAAATAGGGCTGTCAGTTGGGTAGGTGAAAATGTGTATTTGAAATCTGACAAAATGCCAACATACGACGTCAAATTGTAGGCCGGGAACACTCCTGTCACTTGGATCCTCCAGTGACATGTCAGGAATGTGTTTGCTGGGAAAGCAGTCTTCCCAACACAGGTCCCTCAAGTTGATTAATTGCCTGATGTGTCTGCTTTGTACTTTGAACTTGAAAAGCCCAATGTAAATACAAAGTACATCATGATGGAGATGGTGCTGAGGATGCTAATGACAGGATGATAGATAAGAACTTTAGTGAAATGTGACTTTAAGCACTTTAACAGAATTCCGTATTTTTTTTTCTTCTTTTGACATAAGGAAATAGTGTTTGAATCCATGCAGGAATTCGCTAGCTTTGCTTCCAATATGGCATATTGTTCTACTCCCATTCATAATGATTTTCAGCTTTTCACACACGGTACACAAATTATTGTTTCCCAGCTTTACATCTGTTTCTTCATCTCTTTGGCTACCATTAACAACTGGAGAAAAGAATCTATAAAATGCTGTAGTTTATAGTTATCTTTAAACAGATTTAATTGGCCACACCTTACTAGTTCCTCCTTCTGACGATATTGTGCAACCAAAGGCTTTGCCCCTCTCCCCCTGCCTTCCAATCAATCTGGGGCCTCAGGCTGGTGTAATCCGTCGTTGACAGATATGTTTAATGAGCCTGACTTTGAACAGTCATAGCTGAGGGACGGCGGGTTAGGTTTTATCTAATTTCACATCTTGATGAATAATCCGGGAGGAGGCTTCCGCAAGCTAATGGAACGCGTGAAAGAAGATGGGAAGCACGGCAAAGAGAGAGGGCAGCGTAAAAGGCTGGTGTGGAGCTAGGGGGCGCAGGTGCTGGGGCCTTGGAGAGCGGGCCTGTGCGCACTGCTCTGCAGAAAGGCTGCGCGGAGGGTGGGAGCCAGAGCGCAGGACCCTTTCCTGGGGTTGCCACGTGGGATCTGAAGGGCCGCAGCGGTGTGGCTGCCCAACACAGAGCTCTTTTGCAATGTGTTAGTCACTCTTAGTTCATGCCAAATTTGGGGAAATAATCAGAAACATAGGTTTTCCACATGAAGGAGGAAACCAGAATGGAGCGTCACTCAAACTGACCAGGAGGTGGCACGTCCTCAAAGGGTGGGCTGCTGGGAAGTGTTTCAGGAACAGGCTTCGCTGTGCACTCACCGGAACCCCGTGCTCTGGCTGTCTGAGAATCTTAACTTGTTCTCCCTGGGTCATGAACCCGTTTTTATGGAATTCGTAGAGGGTGTAAGCCTGTAAGTGCCTCAAGGTTATCAAATCAAAACACAACTCCCAATTACAGATAATCAACTAGGTTTTAAGCTATAGCCCATCAAATTATTTCCTTTATTTGCTTCCAGACATTTTCTGTCCTTCTCCTGGCTCCTGTTGGAAGAATGCCCCTAACAACCTCAGGGTTGGCACTGCTCGATTCCCATTGATTTTTGCTCAAATAAACTCTTAAAAATTTTAATATTCCTCATTTTTTCTTTTAGCACCCACAAGATGTGAGTTTCCCTATTGTCTTGATTTCTTTGAGGAGGACGGGTGGGTCTGTATGAAGTGAAAATGGGACTTGATCACAAATGGGATAGCTCACGTACTCTGTCATTTGCCTGTTGCTTCCCAGTGGTGACTTACAAGAAACGAATAAAGTACAATTTTAGAGCAGGAAAGGAAGGGAGAGATGGAGTCGAAGTTCTTCCTTTACAAAGAGGGAATGAATGAGAGGAGATTGGATTTTGACCAAGGTGACCGGGATCCAAACGAGCGGACCTAGAATGTGAATGGGCCTCTGAGGTCGAGCCCACCCACCTCCCATCCGCAGAATCCCTGAGCCGACCCATATTTAGGAGACTGTGGAGCAAATGGAATTCTGATCGAGATGTCCTACAGAGAGTCCCTAGGGAGCATATGGCTTTTGATTTATTGGTCATAAGAATAGGGACTTTGAAGATTTAGGGATAGTTTTATTATGCACCCTATGGGTTAAAGAAATGCCCCGGAAGTGAAGAACAAGTTACCTTTTGAGAACTTTGCGTATGTGAAAGGTTTCTCCTGGAATTCTCAGAGTTTCAGAAAATACGAACAAACCTATGAGCACAGGGAAAGATTCAGAGAAGGAACACCTTCACTGTTATCTCACAATTTTATTCTTATAAAGTATTTCATAATTACCTGCCACTTTCAAAGCCAGTTTTTTGGGGGTTGGTGAATAAAGAAAACTTCCGTAACAGTTGGAAAGATGAAGATAGCAAACAAGCTTATTTCTCAGTGAAACCATTTTGCTGTAGACTTTTAACACGTTGGTTGACAACCAGGGCTTCATCACTGAAATGATCCGAAGCACCTTCTGCATCACAGTGAGCCACTTCAGAGCAAACTGGAAGGTGGGGTGGGGGCCATTAGAAGCAGTAGGAGGGAAAGCATGGTAGAAGTAGACATTTTCATTTTAGTGTTTTTAAAGTTTTATTTCAGTTTTAGCATTTACTATGCATTTGGCAGATTAACATACCTTTGCTGCTACTTATTCATCATAATATTTACCTGTGAGAAAAAGTGGTTGTAAAGTTTAATTTCTCTGAAAGTTGTTTTTATGTCTTAGAATGAAGGGTACTGGACATGTATAAATATAAGCATAATTATTTTTATTATCCTTCATTTAAATTCCTACCTTCAAAGGGCAATGATGAAGGAGGGGCTCCTAACAGGTAGGCGCTCACGACTGGCCTCTGAAGTACAACTTTTGATAAACCCTAAATAGAAAACCATTCCTTGCTTAGGAAAATAGATTTGGCCTTAAACATTTTCTTTATTTGCTAGTAAAATAATGCTAGGGCCTGGCCTTTTATTCCTAAAATATTGCTCTAATTCTGTGAGTCTTTTAAGTTTGAAAGCACATGGCCAAGCCTGGGTGGCATGCGTAGGTGGAAGGAAGAGGCCTACCTGAAAAACGAAGTGAAACCGTGGAAAAGGAAGAAAAGAAAAAAATAAAATCAAGTTGAAATCAAAGGAGGGATAAAAATGTCAATGGAAAAATAGGAGAGTCCCAATCTTCTTGAATATTTTATAGCTAGCTTTAGAGTACGCTTGATCACCCAAAGGACACGCCACAGGGATTAGTGTTGAAAAATGAACAACAGATGTTGGATGTCAACAGACAATATCCCAGTGGCATGGGGAAAGAAAGGAAAACACATTGTCAGGTGGTCTCTGATACTTTGGGTAAATCTTTGATGAGGAGTAAGTTTCTTGTGCAGCTATCTGAGAGTCCTTGGAGCCACCCAATTGCTTTTCTAGTTAACAGGCTCTTGAGAGGAAAATTAATTAGGCAACAGTCACTTACAGAATATCTGTATGTCACCGTACTTTGACATAAGCCTTTCCCCAAAGGGGATTGTAACCAAGAATGATTATCGGATAAATAAGTGTCTTTGAACAAGTTGGCTTAGGTGGGAGGAATCATTGGAACTTCCTCAGAAACATCTCCCCTGGCCTAAGGTGGCTGAACTTTACTTTTTGGTGACTCTGAATGCCATTACTGTGCTTTACTATCTTTATAGTGTTCATCTGAAGTTTTGTGCATGCAGTTGTTTTCTTGCTCATTTTCTGTCTCATCCACCAGAATATAAACTCTATGTAATTAGGGATGACCTTTGTTTTCTTCATCACAGTGAATTCAGTGCCTAGGTTCATGCCTGGCACATAGTCGGAACTTCAAAATACATCCAGTGGTATTTCAGACATAATATTTAATTTTAGAACTTGAAGGAAGAATGAATATATTAATTCACTATGATAAACAGAATATAGAAGTCAGGGAGAAGAAAAGATGGAAGAGAGAGACAATTCTAATTTGCATTATCCTTCATGATACTTAATTTACAGATTGAGAAGGTACCAACTCTGGGAAGCTGAGTGCAGACAGCCTCTGGTCAATCTGGATGTCTTTGAAAAACCTGCATGAAGGGATCAGACAGGCTGAAAGTACTATCTTTATTTCAGGTGAGGCCACCAGGTATGCCCATCAGCTCATAAAGAGGATGGAGAGATGAGGATGTCTACCTTTTTGAGAAAAAGAACTACTTTAAATCTCTTTCAAGTCTTGAGATTACTGAGATGTGAGGGATGAAGGTGTCACTGTGGTAGGATGGGTGGCGGGGCCAGGTGGCATTGGAGAATATGAGTTGGTTTCAACTTTAGTTCTAAATCCAAGTATGGAGGTTGTGAAGGCCACATTGCTTTAGCATTGACAATTCATTGGGACATGAGTCCAGCCTATATTTTTCATATAGGTAAACCTATTCCCCTTCAAGAAACACCACTTAAACGGAGACTCTGCCTAGTTTCATGTTCAAAATGTGTGTGTTTTTGTTTTTGTTTTTTGCACATAATAATAGAAGTAGTTGTTTTAATGACTTCATTTGGAAGAGGTACGAGGGATTGGGAACCAAAGATCTGAAAAGAGGGTCAGCAGACAAGACAATTGGAGTCAGGAGCTCCTGGCAAAGTGAAAAGGTAGAGATACAGAGGAAAGAGAGCAGCAACTATAGTAACAGTTTTTTGACTCTGTGTTCTAGCAGTGCAATGGGTGGTGAGAAGACCAGAGGGGCCGGAGAGCCTGTAATCAGGTAGGGGAGGGGAGGTACAACTTCTCACATTTGTCTTTTACAAGCCCTGCTAGGGAGCTGCTTCTTTACTCTGCAAGCAGAAAGCCATGGGTTTAAGTTTGAGTCCTTTTCCTAGCTTTCATAGGAGTGTGATGAGAACTTAATAGTGATAAGCCATATGACGAGTGCTTAATAGAGTTTTGGGAACACAGCAAATTTTTTAAAAATATGAGGGGGACCAAAAAAAAATCCCCTAGAATTGTCATCTGGAGGCAGGCCTATTGTCATACAGGCTTCCCTCGCTAGGTGAGTGTTCTGGGAACTGATCCGTATCAGTGTATCAGCTGGCGTTGTTGTGAGAGGCTGTGTTTGGCTTCAGTGGATTTTTCTGGACTTTTTCAATTGCATTTGCCCATTTCATGATGGCTGATGTATGAGCGCACCTGCCCACACTGTGCTGAGTGTTCAGCAGTTTTTGACTAAAAATGGTGTAACCCCCGTGCTCCACCCTCTCTTGGTCCCCGATTTTACCCCAAGCAACATATTTTTTGTTTTTGTTTCCCCGGATGAAAAGTCCTCAAAGGGAAATATTTTGCCAATGTGGAAGAGGTGAAACAAAAAATGGCAGAAACATTAAAAGGCCTTAAAATTGAAAGAAACTGTTTTGAGCAGTGGAAAAAATAGCTTGATATATGTATTGAATCAAATGGAGAATACTTTGAAGGTGACTGAAGTTTAAACATCTAAGCATAAATACACATTTTTTAAGTACATGAATTCCATTTTTGGGGTGTCCCTCCTTGTATTACTACTATTACTACTGTTGCTAGTAAGTGGTCTCATTAGTACCAAACCACCATTACCAATCCCAAAGCAGGATCCATCACTTGTCTTGGGAGAAAGAGGAGGAGTAGGACCCACATGTTGGGGGTTACAGGAGTCCCAGGAAGCTTTGGGGTTTGCAGCTGAGGAGAAAGTGCAGCCCCAAGTTTCAAACAGAGAGGGAAAGGGAACTCCGCCACTGCTCAGCTGAGAATGTGAGTAAATTGGGCTTAAGTTATTCAGGGAAGAAGAAAAGAAAAAAAGGTTGATTCTGTAGGAAAATCACTGGAAAGATGAAAGTAACTAGAATGACAAAAATATTTAAAAAATCAATGTATAAATTTATATTGCCAGTTTACAAACAGAATCTGTGTGTCAAGCCATTTTATGTTACAACTGTGACCCTCCCTTTGAGATGAAGATGTCAGTGCCAGCTCTTGAGGGGTCAGCACACCTTGGATTTAAATTAAATGTATAAATCTCTTTCTTCAACCTGGATTAACCAGTTTTTAAACTAGCTTCTCTGCCATGCAGTTTTAAAAATAGCACAAAGATAATAGTAATGACAACGATGTGTAATTATGTTGCTATCTTAATTCGATTGAATAAGAGAGCCAGTGGAGAAAGTAACGAGTCTTCCATCAATGCAGAGGGTGGGTAAGACAGGCTGGAGCTGGGTGTGTGCCTGTGATCCCAGAATTCCAATAAATCATTCACTCACTTATCGAACATGGGGTGAGCACTGGGAAACACCGCTAAGGAGGAGTCTCAAAACCCCTGCCTGTAAAGAGTTTACAGTCTGGTGAGTAATGAAACAATAAAACAATTACAATGTGATGGAGGAAATAAAGGCTCAAATAACTTGCTACGGGAGCCCAGAAAAAAAGCCCAGCTGGCGTCGCATGGTCACTGAAGACTTCCAGAGGAAGAATGCAGACCGAATCACCTGAACAGGAATTTTCAGGGTAGATTTAGAGGTTGAGGGTTGGAAGGGTGAGTGGGGAAGGATTTTTTAGCGTATAAAGTTATCTGTCGAGAACACCTTACCTTCAGAGATAGAGTAGTTCAATGTGGCTAGAGGACAGGCTACTTCTGGCGAAATGGAAGGAGACGTGGCTAGACAGTGGCTAGATCACAAGTGGATTGCCTCAAAACTGGTTTGGATTTATCCTATAGGTGGGGAAGCTCTTTGACCAGATAGGGTTTCAGAAAGATAAGTAGTACTGCTGTGGAGACTAGCTCGAAGGACGTTGACGCTGAACACAGAGACTCAAGTTGGGAGGCTACTTCATGGTGTGGGTGCGGAGTCACCGGCTTTGAACTGAGGCAGCGGTAGTGGGAATGGAGAGGAGGGGGAGGGAGAGGGTTTGGGATATGTGTGGCTGGTGATGATGGGTGATGGGGACAGGAAAGGGAATCTCAGGTTAAGTTCTGAATTCTCTTAGGCATTAAGTAGATGGGAATGCCAATCACCAATTTAGAGGATACAAGGCAGGTAGGAGTGGGGGCCTTCTTTGAAATATACTCTCCTCTGAATAAAGATCAATAAGAGAATTCTGGGTAAAATGCTTGCCCTGTGCTTCACAATTCGCCATCTCCCAGATCTGGTGCTGTTTTCTTCACCGAGAATGTCCCCTGCCCTGCATCCCCACTAGCTATGATTCTGCAAGTTCAGAGCCATATCTTCTTCCAGGTCTAACACAAATTCCAACGTTTTCAGAAAGCCTTCTCAGATTCTCTACCAACCAAAAGTAAATTTATATTGCTAGATTACAAACAGATCTGTTCAGTGGTTGATTCGAATAGTTCTTTTCTTCTGAGACGTTGTAGAGGATCATTTTAAGAATGTGGATTCTGGAGCCAAACTGGGTGGGGTTAACTTTGCCTCAACCATATCTGAGTTGTGTGATCTGACCACTCTCTGCTTCCATTTTCTCATCTGTAAAGAGAGGCTAATATCAGCACCTACCTTACAAACTTATTTGAGTACTAAATGAGTTCACTCAGATAAAGCAATCTGAATAGTGCCAGGCATATAGTAAAAGCTCAATAAATGTTGGCTGTTCCTATCATCTTTTTTCTGGTGCTAAGCCCTTTCTGCATTGCATTGCAGTATACTTATGTAAATGTCCCTGATGAGATGGCGATCTCCTTGAGGGCAGGAATCATCTTTGAATTCCTTTCAGCACAATCATAATGCCTTACACAACAGATATTTATTGACCTATTAATCTATTCTGTACTGTTGTTTCTGAATGCTGAGTTTTCTTGTTTAGGACAAATCATACATTTCAACTTATTTTTTCCCCTGGAGATTGAAGCATTAGCCTAGTGTTTTAAAGAATTTGAGAGTTTATACTTGATGGTTGAGACATGTTGTCATTCATATTTATGGTTTCCCAGCTTCTGAATATTTGGTCAGGTATATAACCACCAATTATCTAATTTTTCTAGTGGGAAACATTATTTCCGTTATGACTTGTTTTTCAGGAATGGTAAAAATTTAGTACTATTTGTGCCTTTCCCCACAAAATTAATATACTGCATCTTAGATCTCATAATGTTTTAGTTTTTCTACCTATCTCATGAATGTTGGGCCAAGAGAGGGACTTGCTATACAATTGTCCACTACACAGTAATTGCGCGGTCTAATAATTCTAGACCATATTTTCCCAATTTGATAGTAAGTATATGTGTATCTGAGTTTGCATATGCAGCCTGTAATTTTCTTCTTTTGTAGTGTTCTTTTCTGGCTTCAGTATCAGGGTAGATGTAGTCTCGAAAGATGAGTTTGGCCCTGGCTGGTGTAGCTCAGTGGATTGAGTGTGGGCTGGGAACTAAATGGTCGCCAGTTCGATTCCCAGTCAGGGCACATGCCTGGGTTGCGGGCCAGGTCCCTAGTACGAGGCACACGAGAGGCAACCACACATTGATATTTCTCTCCCCCTCATTCTCCTTCTCTTCCCCTCTGTCTAAAAATGAGTAAATAAAAAAAAAAAGAAGAGTTTGGAAGTGTTTCTTCCTTTTTAATTTTTTGGAAGAGTTTGAGAAGGCTTGTTAGCAATTCTTCTTTCAATGTTTGGTAGAGTTCACTAGAGAAGCCATCTGGTCCTGAACTTTCATTTGTTGGGAAAATTTTCATTATTGATTCAACCTCCTGGCTTATTATTGGTCTATTCAGATTTTCTATTACTTCATGATTCAGTTTTGATAAGTTGTATGTTTCTAGGAATTGAATAATTTTTTTCTCAGTTGTCTAATTTGCTGGTAGATACATTTTAATAGTAGTTTCTTATGATCCTTTGTATTTCTGTGGTATCAGGTATAATATCTCCTCTTTTGTTTATATCTTTATTAATTTGACTCAACTCTTCTTTTAGTCTAGCTATAGGTTTGTCAATTTTATCTCTTCAGAAAACCAACTCTTAGTCTCATTAATCTTTTCTATTATCTTTCTATTTTTATTTATCTTGCTCTAATCTTTATTTTCTTTCATCTGCTAACTTTTGGCTCAGTTTGTTTTTTTTTCAAGTTTCTTGAGGTGGAAGGTTAGGTTGTTTATTTGAGATCTTTTTTTTTAAATAAATGTTTTTTGTGTGTGTGATAAACTTCCCTCTTAGAACTGCTTTGCAGCATCCCATAAGTTTTTGTATGGTGTGTTTCCATTTTTATTTGTCTGAAGATTATTTTTTATTTCCTTTTGATTTTTTATTTTACCTATTTGTTGTTCAGAAGTGTGTTGTTTAATTTCCACATATTTATGAGTTTTTAAAAATGTCCTTCTTTTATTGATTTCTAGTTCCATACCATTGTGGTCAGCAAAGATATTTGATATGATTTTAACCTTCTTAAATTTATAAAAACATGTTTTATGATCAAACATATGATTTATCCTGGAGAATGTTTCATATGTGCTTGAGAATAATGTGTATTTTTCTACTATTGGATGGAATGTTGTATAGGTGTCTGTTTGGTCCATTTGATCTAAAGTGTAGTTCAAATGTATTATTTCTTTATTGATTTTCTGTCTGGGTGATCTAGCTGTCCATTGTTGAGAGTGAGGTTCTGAAGTCCCCTATTATGATTGTATTCCTGTTTATTATTGCCTTCAGATCTCTTAATAATTATTATTTAATATATTTAGGTGCTCCGCTATTGGGTGTATTTATATTTTAAATTGTTACATTTGCTTAATAAATTGATCTTTCATTATTACATAATGACTTTCTTTGTTTCTTATTACAGCTTTTGACTTACAGTCTGTTTTGTCTCATACAAGTAAAGCTACCCCTGCTCTCTTTTGGTTTCATTTGCATGGAATATTTTTTCCATCCATTGACTTATAGCCTATGACTGTCACTAAAGCTTAAGTGGGTCTCTTGTAAGAACCATATAGTCAGATCTTCTTCTTAAAAATCATTTAGCCACTCAGTGTCTTTTACTGAGGAATTTAACCATTTCCATTTAGAATAATAACTGCTAGGCAAGGATTTACTATCACTATTTCGTTAACTGCTCTTTATTGTTTTGTAGTTACTACTTTCTTCTTTTCTTGATGTTCTACTATGTGAATTGATATTTTTCTTTTTTTGTAGTGGTATTCTTTGCTTTTTTCTCTTTATCACTTGTATTTTGGTTATATTTCTTAACTTTCTGATTAGCATGAGGCTTTCATAATACATCTTATAACAGTCTATTTAAGCTGATAACAACTTCAATTGCAAAAAGTTCTTCACATATACATATTCACCCTTCTCCATTTTATGTTGTTGAATTTCTATCTTTTTATATTGTATATCTATTAACAAAATATTATAGCTATAGTTATTTTATCACTTTTATCTTTTAACCTATTTGTTAGAGTTCAAAGTGCTTTATATACTACCACCATTGCAGTATTAGAGTATTCTGAGTTTGACTAAATATTTACTTTTACCAGTGAATTTTATACTTTCATATGTTTTTGCGTTAGCAATTATAGCTTCCTTTTATTTTAGCATGAAGAAATCTCTTTAGCATTTCTTGTAAAGTAGGCCAAGTGGTGGTAAATTGCCTCAGCTTTTGTTTTGGAAAATTTTTCCCTCTCCTTCATTTCTTTTTTTTTAAAATTATTTTATTGTTGTTCAATTACAGTTGTCTGCATTTACCCTCCCCCCACCCCACCCCAGGCAAACCCACCTCCCTCCCTTGCCTCCCCCCTCCCCCTTGGTTTTGTCCATGTGTCCTTCATTGCAGTTCCTGAATACCCTTGTCCCCCTTCTCCCCTTCCCCTTCCCCTCTGGTTACTGCCAGAATGTTCTAAACTTCAATGTCTCTGGTTCTATTTTGTTTCTCTGGTTGTATTTTGCTTGCTTACCTCACAAGCGTCTTGGCTGTGACTGATCTGAATTTCCCGGTAGCTGATCTGGCCTCGGCGCCTTCGCTCCTGAGTCCTCAAATGAAACTTTTTAACATTTCATATAGTAGAGGCTGCATGATGATGTACTCCTTGAACTTGACCTTATCTGAGAAGCACTTTATCTGTCCTTCTATTCTAAATGAAAGTTTTGCTGGATAGGTTATTCTTGGTTGTAGGCCCTTGCTTTTCATGATTTGAATTATCTCTCTCCAGCCCCTTCTTACTTGGAAGTTCTCCTTTGAGAAATCCGCTGACAGTCTTATGGGGATTCCTTTGTAGGTAACTGTCTCCTTTTCTCTTGCTGCTTGTAAGATTCTTTCCTTATTCTTGACCTTGGGTAATGTAATTATGATGTACCTTGGCGTGTTCCTCTTTGGGTCCCGCTTCTTTGGGGTTCTCTGAGCTTCTTGGATTTCCAGGAAGCCTATTTCCTTTGCCAGATCTGGGAAGTTCTCCTTCATTATCTGTTCAAAAATACGTTCAATTTCTTGGTGTTCCTCTTGTCCTGGCAGCCCTATGATCTGGATGTTGGGTCATTTACAAATGTCTTTGAGATTCCTGAGACCCTCCTCATTTTTTTGAATTCTTGTTTCTTCCTTCTGGTCCACCCCATTGGTTTGAGATCCAACTTTTTTTTTCTCTGTTGGTTCCCTGTAAATCTTCCTCCATTATCCTTATTGTATTCTTCATTTGTTCAATTATTTGCATCCACCTTTCTTCCAGTTTTGTTAGCATTTTGATTATAAGCATTTTAAACTGAGCATCTGATAGGTTGACTATGTTGTCATCCGTTAGTTGTAATTTGTTCTGATCTTTCATTTTGGTCATTTTCATTCTTTTTATCTCGGTGCACTTGTCGGCTCGCCGGTGCCGGCAACCTGGGTCATTTTTTGGGTGACGTTGCCTCTGGGGGCAGGGCCTGAGAGGAAGCAATGGCGGCCTCCGATCACCACGGGCTCCCGTCACTCCTCCGCTCCCTAGTTCCCCACCGCCTTTTCTGCCAGACTGGGTTCTGTTGGCTCAGCCCTGGCCTTTCTCCGGCAGCGTCGCCAGCTTGCGGGATTCACCTGTTGTTCGGAGTCATGCCCTGTTCAGGCGCTGGCGGTGTGAGTCCCTCCGTG
This sequence comes from Micronycteris hirsuta, assembly GCA_004026765.1. Taxonomy (NCBI): domain Eukaryota; kingdom Metazoa; phylum Chordata; class Mammalia; order Chiroptera; family Phyllostomidae; genus Micronycteris; species Micronycteris hirsuta. The sequence continues at coordinate 242,480 of PVJI01000337.1, read as the reverse complement.
AGAGCTGCCTCTCACTCCACTCCTCCGCCCGATTCTGCCCCGCATACTGGCCTGGATGTTCGTCCTCTCCAACCTCCTGGGTGTCGGACTTCCCTTCAGTTCGATTCTGTCCGTTCTGGTTGTTTAATTTTTCGCTACTGCGTTCGTTGTTTAGACACTCTGGATGTGTGGGTGGCGAGTGCATCCCCCTATGCCGCCATCTTGGCGGAAGTCCCCCAGAGACAGAATTTTTTTCCTCTCCTTCATTTCTGAAGGACTACTTGGCCATGTAATGTATTCTTGGTTGACAGCTTTTTTTTTCCTTTGAACACTTTATATATATTATTCCACTCCCTTCTGGTTGCAATATTTCTGCTGAGAAATCTGCTGATAGCCTTATTGGGATCCCCTTGTATGTGATGAATCTTTTTTCTTTTGTTGCTTTCAGTAGTCTCTCTTTGATTTTTGAGAGTTTGATTGTAATGTATCTCAGTGAAAATTTTTGGGTTGAATCTGTTTAGGGATCTTTGAACTGCATGTACCTGGATGGCCCTGAATGTTTCTAGCTACTTTGCCATTTTAGGTTTCCAGGTATACTTTTCTGAGTTTTTCTAGTTTCTCCTCTGTTCTGTTGTATCAACCACCAAGGTGTGCCAGCTGAGAACAATGGCCTCAAACCTCCATCCAGAACCCTGATTGTGTACCTAGTTATATTATCACAAGAATTCGGGAAGACAAATATGGCTGTAGAGGCACAGATTTTCCTCTGAAGGCTTCAGGAAGACCACCCAGTATCAGGGAAACTGAGGCTGAAGTCTATATACATCAGGCTTTGAACAGCATAGAGCATGACAACACATGGGACCAGCAGAAGAGTGTGATTCTTAAGTTGGAACAGCTCAGTGAATTTGTTTAGCTGTGGCTAGCTCCTCTAGATTTCAGGGAGCTTCCTTTTCATGATCTCATCTTTTGTAGGATGCAATTTTTTTGGAGATAAACCTCTGAAGGGGGTGCTGAGGCAATGATCACTGGCTTCTGATGTCAGCCGTTTCTCCCTGATGCTCTGTGCATTCTTCAGAAACTCTTCTTTATACTTTCTAAAGCTGCCAGATTTGCCTGTGAGCTGGAAATTATTTTCTACCCATTCTTGATAGAAATATGTGGGAAGAGAGGGTAAATAGTTTCTAACCCTGGATTTATTTGTAAAATACATAAGCATCAGTCTGATGACCTAATAGTTTTTTTTTTTTTGATGGCCTTTCTCTTTAGCTTGGTTCTTGATTATCTGGGGGTGGGGGAGTGGGGATAGTTGAGGTCACCAAATAAATGACTTCCAGGTAAATGAATTATGTCTCTGGAACTGCTATCCATGTGATTTTTACCAGTATTATAAGAATAAGACTTGATGTATCAAGTCTTTATGCTTTTATTTTAAGGACATCTTGTTCTTTAAAAATGGATAGTATTTAACATAGATAGTATTTATAGTATTTATAGTAACATAGATGGTATTTATAGTATTTATAGTAACATAGTATTTACTTTTTTAAGGAGTTTTAAACAATAGAGGTTAATGACACTGATATAGTTTTAAAACTTTGAAATGTAGCTCATCAGGGCATATAGCTTAATTCTATTTATCTTAGTAAAATATATTGTTTAAATTTCCCCCTCTTCCTGTCCCTTTTTCCCTTATTCTTTCTCCTTCCACTGCTCCTCTATTAGTATTTAGGCTCATTAGACTCAACTCCTTCCCCCTCTTCTTTTCTTCACCCAGTATTTAGTTAGCAATTACTATATTCCAGGTGCTCTTTGCAGGAACTTACCTGTTACTAGGGAGGGCAAAATGTAAAAATTCCATAATGAGATACAGTATGTGTTAAAATGTCACCAGAGTCACAAATTGTATTACACTTTTCTGAAAGAGAGACGATTCCTGGTTGAGCAATCAAAATAGAGATTGTCTTGCAGGCCAAGTTTCTAAAAAACACCATCAGCACATCCATTCTGTGCTTAGGATGAGCCTGATATTGTGTAGGAAGATGGTTAGCACTGGGAACCAGGAGCCGTTGAGTTAACTGGATTTGAGTGGGGAAAGGACAGAGTCTGGATTGAGGCTTCGGTAGAGCAGTAGGTCCTCTCTCTTTCTACCAGTCAGCCCCGAACTGCCGGACCCAGTGGGCAGAGCAGACACAGTTGACTAAGGACCACACCAACAGTGGGAACAAGACAGTTACAGAGCAGGTGGGTGCCGATGAGCTCCGAAGCCAGGCATGTTTTATATCTTTTTACTTTCCTCCCATTTCTTTCCTCTGTGTTCACTGTCAATTTTGTTTCTTTCTTGCTCTTCTTTCTGTCATCTTTTTCTCCACTCTTCTTGCTTTTTCTTTTTCCACATGTTATTCTGCATTGGACTCTTTCCTCTTCAGCCACCCTCTCCTCAACAGGGAAGGCCTTTCTCCTCCTTGTCCTCATTGTCCCTTTGATGAGCTCTGTCCTGGGTACCTTTCTTTCTTTTTTCATGGTCTCTGGAATGGGGATGGCATTTTCCTTTATTAGGTAGATGTATGCCTGCAGTTTAGGAACTCTTCTGAGCTACCTTCCTATCTGCCCCAAATCCTGCTCTAAAATTTCTGTTGCCAGCTTTAGTGTCCTTCTTTACTTTAGTGGCTGCTATTAGCTTTCAGGGTCAGTTAATAACTACATTTTACAAACTGTGATAGGTTCTTGGAGTATGCCCACTTGTTCCACTAGCTTTCACCAGCTAAGTTGTTCTTGCTATTCTCCCCATACAATGTATGAAACCAGTTACAATACCAGCTTGGATAACTCCAAAGCAGTGGTTCTCTGTTGGGTGATTTTCTCTACTGGGGAACATGTGGCATTATCTGGAGACCTTTTTGGTTGTTACAGTTGGGAAGTGGGAGGCATACTAGCATCTAATGGGTAGAGGCCAAAGATCCTATAAAACATCCTACAATGCACAGTACAGTCTCCACCCCCACCAAAATTATTCAGCTCAATATGCCAAAAATTACTGAGATTGAGAAACCCTGATCCAAAGGTATTTATCTCGGAGCTTGCAGCTAGGGTGAATATGTAGACAATAACAGGATTAATCAAAACCAAATTAAGTTGCAATCAATTAGGAAAAACAGTGGGGACATCTTGCGATGGCAAATAGTAAATGTGCTGCCTTAATAACAACAAAATGAATTCTTTGTGCTCTACCTGCCTTCTGGTTTTTACTTAAAGAAATTATATTCATTAGCTCTCCTCACTCCCACCCCCAATCCTGTGAATTTGGTATGGGAGATATTTTGAATATAAAGAAACTGAAGATAGAGAAGAAGATGATTCTCCTTAGGATTTTTTATCCTAGGCAAAAAACACAGGGCTGTTCATACAGCTTAACTGGAGCTATAATAGCAGAAAATAAGGGCAGGAACCAAAGCCGCTGTCACAAAGAAAGGGCTCTCCCAGTTCTCTATTTGGTATTTAAAAATAGGAGAGAAAACGGCATAGCTTGAATCTGAGCTAATGCTTGCTGCTTTGTGAATGCTCTTACAGTCATCGCCTTCGAAAATTGGCCCTCATCTACAAAGGTTTCTTTTTTTACTCTCACAAACTCATTTTTAATGGCTTGTGTGGCATCAGTTGTGCCCCTGAGCTGTAATGAAGCACTCTGCAAGTCACCACACGCGAGTCAGAAATGAATCTCATGGAGAGGAAAACGCTGGAACGTTAATAGGTTTTAATCCAAGGTAAGCAAACCTATTGAGTCACTACCATGTGCTTTTAAAATCTAAATGTCATAAAATTTTCAGCAGTTTTCTCTTGCCTGCAAATAAGTTTTGGTCCAGAGACAACCAAGTGTGGATCAGAAAGGAAAAATCTCAAATGCACATAGCTGCCCAGTAGCGCACCTTGAGGAGTTTACAAGCACCATCCAGGCAAAACAAAGAAATAATTGATGGAGCACAAGGAAAACTGGCTTCATAGGGCAGGCATCTGAAAAGCCTGTAAGTGCAGCAGACACCTTGCAATATATTTGATCCTATCTTCAATATCTTGGGTGGAGAAGGGGTGTTGAAATCTGAGGGTCTCTGTTACACGGGTTTCCCCCTTAGGTTTTTATTTAAGTGGAAAAGCAGTGTTTGTATATTGCACTTTCTTGCGTTGATGCTAGCCAATTTACAGAGTGAGATTTAATTGCTAAACATATGATTCTAAACTTCATTTTGCTCAGTACCTCGGCAGCTTTTGATAGGTGCTTAAGCATTCAGAAAACAGCAATTTCTGAATAGTAAAGTAAAACAAATCGGTTTCTCACTGGTGAGACTTTCTGCATATATGGGAGTCTGGAGACATATTTTGAATTTTCTTCCTCCAGCTGGTGAGTGACCGTGAACTACAGAGATAGACTTAGAGCTTTACCTTCAGGACCTTGGGGGGCCGTGGCTGCTGACTCCACCTTCGTCATGCTTCTCTGTGCTTGATATGTTAATTGCTGTAGTCACTATGGGGACGGGTGGTCCTCTTCTCTCTAATGGAATGAAAAAATGTGTACCAGTCATAGCACAACAGACTCAATTAAGCTAAATTATAGAATGTTGAGACTTTGCAAAAGAAATGTAAACATTTAGCCATATTTTTAAGTTTGCATTTAGACATCTTTGCAAAGCTTGCTATGTGCAAGTCAGGGTTCAAAAGGCTTTGCTACTTTATTTAATTCTTTTAAAACTTCATGTAGGTACTGTTATTATACTTGTTTGAAATGAGGAAACTGAGGCACAGGGAGGTTAAGTAATTTGCCCAAGGCCACACAGCTTTTTAGAGGCATAAGTAGAATTGGAATCCAGAGTGCGTCTGGAGCCTTTGTGTGCTCCTAACCATTCTACTTCACTGCTTCCCAGAGCAAGTCTCATGAATATTTAATAGCAGGTTGTAGTAATTTTAGAGCTCCTCTGTTGCGTTTTCTTGTTATTAATAATTTGAAGCTACTCACAGCAACAGCCCAATGGGTCAGAAAGGTTTTGGTCCCACTCATTGGTACTCTGTGACTCCCTATGGCTGTCTCCTCTTCAGATTCAGCAGCCTTTATATAATGAATATGTTGGTCCTACTCTACTTTATTTAAACCAAAGCTACAGATAAGTCTTGGACCCTGCCAGAAGTTCTGCTATCCTGAGACATAGTTGGGAGAGTCAGGATAGAGAATAAAACACAGTTCAATGTGCCCTTCCTAAGACCTACCATAGTATGTAAACTTGGGACAGTCATTAGTGGTCCCAAAGACTGAGTCCCATCTTCTGACTTTGGAAAGCAGAAGAAACAGGAGGAGGAAGATAATAATGCAGACGGTTGAGGATAATGCTTCTCATACTTTAATGTGCTTGTGAATAGTCCAGAGATTTTGTTAAAATGTAGATTCTTGTTTGTAGGTCTAGATGTGTCTAGACATTCTGAGTTTCTATTAAACATCTAGGGATCCCTGATGCTACTGAGCCATGGACCATACTTTGAGGCAAGAATCTAGAATTAACCAGTATATCTTTCTCACCAGAAAGTTTGCTAGAGATGTAGATTCTTAGTTTCTATTCCAGGCCCACTGAATCAGAATCTATATTTTGACAAAATCTCCAGGTGATTTATATGCACTTTGTTTGAGAAAGAGTTGTCTAGGGTGTTCTTCAAACAGTAAAGATGGATATACATCATTAAGCATGCATTCAAAGGAATTGTCTATGGTGGGAAGGAAGACAGAGATAATATAAAGTTCTTATTAGACGTTCCATTCAAAAATTTCAAATGTATCTCTTTTCTTTGTGATCATGTGAATGCAACATTCAAAGCTTGTTTGCAAAAGTTTGTAAAATCTTTCATTTAACAGGAATTTTTCAACTTAAGTTGTTTCTCCTTTAGGATCAAGCTGTAACTTAACATTTGAATATTTAGAATTTAGAAGAATGATGGGAGGAGTCATTCCCACCCATGTCTCCATCTCTGGAAGGCAGAGTCCTAAGTTCTGAGTCTCCTGCTGAATGCACCGTGCCTCTGTCAGCCTGAATTGGGATGGCCACTGTGTTCAGAGATGCCAGTGAGCTAGTACCCAACACCAACCCTTCTTGTCCTAGTTCCCAGGTCCCTTTGGGGGCAGAGGATGCAGATCTAAGTTCCTCCCTCCACATGACTGGCAGCTGCCCCAGGTGGCAGCGGTGTTGGGGCAGGTTTGGGAAGGACAACCTTAGGTTGGCTGGGGGCTAGGGAACAGTGGGGAATGAGAACCCATCCCAGGGAGGTGGAGAGGTGGTAGGAGATGGGATTATGCCAAGGCTTCAGGTCCCCAGAACATACTTTATTGTCCCATTAAACTTCACTTACAAAACACAAATTTTAAAGATCAAATCCTTATAAGAATTTTAAGACAGTGACTGCAGAGCATTAAACCCCAAGTACAGGAGCCTTCTGCGCTTGGATGGGGTCCTGTGCACCTGTCCTGGTGGAATACCCACGACACAGGCCCTGACTCTGGAACTTGCCTGGTATTTTTGTGTTTGGCGAATTTACTCAGACTTGCTTGCATTGGGTCTATCTGAAAGTCTAAATAATGTTTATGCTAATCAGATAGTCCAATGTAGTGGCTCTCCAAGTGGAGGCCTGGTCCAGCAGCATCAGCATCACCTAAGAATGTGTTAAATATGCACATTCTCAGGCCTTGCTTCTAAGTATGGGAACAGAATTTCTGGGGAGAGGGGCCAGCATCCTGTGTGTTCAACAAGCCCTCCTGGTTTAACAAATTTGATCTAATGATTCTGATCTAGTAGTTCTGAAGCTTTCTGCTGAGAAAGAATTTTTTTAAATCAAATTATTGTTGCAGAATTCTCAGCAGTTATTTGGAGGTGGTGGTGGAAGTGAGTTGTGGGTCACCTGGGTGCTCTGCACTCTTGTATGTTGTTTCCAGTACTAAGTCTCTGTCCTGCTGGCTGCGAGTTACTGGGCTCCTAATATTTGTTTGGAGGTGCACCTTGAGTTGCTGGATCTCTAATAGTCATTTGGAAGTGGCAGGAAGGCCTATGTATTGAAGTAAATCAGAGCATGGGTAAGAGTGACAGAGAACCTTTACCATGGTGGCTTTGTGTTTGGTTCAGCCCCAGAGAGATATCAGTTTGAATCCCAGCTCTCTCTGTAACCAGCTGGCAAGACCTCAAGACAAGGTATCTTTGAGCCCAGGTATCTTCAGCTATAAAATGGAGATAATAGTAATAACCACTTTCTGGCATTCTTGTGAGGTTTGAGCTAATAAGTAGAAGAACTTATTATTGTGCCTGACACATAGTTAGCACTCAACAGATGGTCGACAGATGGTAGCTAGTATTCAGGGAATAAAACAACTGTGTCCTGATGTAAACAATGACATAGTTACATATTTATTAATTTGATTGGTAGTGACAATTATTTGATATAAACAGAAACATTCTAGTTCCATAAAGGTCTATGGATTATATATCCACATGTGACTCATAACCATTCTGTTATCAGATTCTCTCTTCCTTCATAGAGAGTTTACAGGATTCCACCCGGCCCACCGGAAGGTTAAGTTTCCTTCTTTCCTGAAGAACTAGCAGCTCTGTTCTTTCCCAGCATTAGCTTACTTTTGTGCTGAGCATACATAATTGAAATTTCATAGGCTTTCTTCTTCTTAGCACCCATATATTTTCTAAATCAATGATTTACAAAGTAAAAAGGATTCTCTTAGGTAAATATTTGCTAGGCAGGTCCATCTTGCCCTGCTTTCTGAGCAGGGCAAAGACTGCCTTTAAGCCTGGTGTCGAGGAGGATGGTGGTCTATTGATTTGCTGCCTGCTACTTGCTTCAGCAACACATCAGTTATGGGGAGAGTGGAATTATCCCTGCTCAGATTTATGTGGGCCTTTCTTTGTGTTTGGGTCTGAAAACCAACTCCAGGCTAATTGTATCCTTCTTATTGAATAATAAATGAAGATCAAGGTCTGCTTGGCTCTGAATACAAGCCAACTTGAGCGTGAGTTAAATTTCAAGGCCAACAGGCTTTTTCTGCAAATAAACACTGATTTTAGATTAGTTCAAAACCAAACAAAAAAAGCAACAAAAAATAACCCAAGCTCCAAATGATTCAACAGTAAAAGCTTACTCTCTTGAGGGACTTTGGGTCCCAGGTGGCCTGCATCTGGATGCCTTTAGTGTTGCAGGACTTTTAATGCTAAGGGCTGAGAACAGTACCCCTAGCTCTCCTGCTATCGATTTTCCTCACACTGACTTAGATGGGGGGAGGATGGGGGGGCTCTTGGCATCTCTCTACTACTTCTAGCAGCTGAGCTTTGGCCCCAGAGGGCTTTATTTAATGAAAACTTGGGGCTTAGACTGTGAAAAAGCAGCCCCAGGAACTGAAGTTGTAGATACCCCGACGGAAAATACATTAAGACAAGAGGCATGTGCTGGGTCCGACCAGGGGATGGGATGATGATATGAAGCCTCCACTCAAGTATTTGTTTTAAATGGAAGAGGCAGTAGCAACCCTCAAATGGCTGTTGAAAGTTAACAGAAGCTCTTGCCACTGAAAGATAAAGTGCTTACATGAAATATGTAAAAAAGTTGCACTGGGAGAGGGAATCGGAGGGTAGGGGAGCTGCATAATAGAATCTTGGAGAAGACTGTCTGGCTGCGTATTAGAGTCTGGTTACAGACAATGATGGCCTTTGGGGAGAGTTAAACAGGAACGTGTTTTAAAAATAACCTTTTAATTTTCAAACAATTTTGCATTTACAGAAAAATCGTAATGATAGTACAGAGTTCCCTTATGCCCTACGTCCAGTTTCCCTTATTAACATCTTACATTACTATGGTACATTTACTACAATTAATAAACTAATATTGAAAAATTAATACTAGGCAAAGTCCATACTTTATTCAGATTTACTTTTTTTTTTTTTACTTTAATGTCTTTTTTCTGTTCTAAGATCTCCTAAGACTCCTCTGGCCTATGATTAGTTTCCCAGACTTTCCTTGTTTTTGATGACCTTGGCAATTTTGAGGAGCACTGGTCAGGTGTGTCGTCAAATGCCCCTCACTTGGGGACGTGGGATTTGTCTCATGCCTTCCTCGCGATTAGACTGGGGTTATGTGTTTTGGGGAGGAAAGTCACAGAGTGGAAGTGCCATTTTCGTCCCATCATTTCAAGGATATATGCTATCCACAAGACTTGTCACTGTTGCTGCAACAGGAGCATTTTTTTTTTAATGGAAGACATCAAAATGGAGCAAGTATCAACTATGGAATTAACATTTTACCCTCCAAATGTGGTATATTTCAGTGGAAAGTAAAAGGGACACATTGATGAACCATCAATATGAATGGGCCACATCAATGCTGATCTAATAATGATTTTTACAAGGGGAATATAGGTTGATCTTGTCTCTCAAAAAAAAAAAAGTGGTAAAAACAAGTCAACGAGGGAAAGAAAGAAACATATTTTACCCAGTTTTGGTTGCAAACTGAAAGGGTTCCAGTTTCTCAAAGTGGTTTTCACTGAGACGCCTGCAAAAATAACTGAAACTTGTGTGCGAGCAGCTCTTAAAGGCAAAAGTCTGAAACTGAGAGATTCCACCGTTCAGAAGTAAATCATTAAATAATGAGAGATTTAGGAGTTTCTCAGATGAGTCCTGGCTGTTCCAGAGTATATACCTGCAGGAACTAGCTGGACAGTGGGGGTCCGACTCTTTGTGGCTCACCTAGCCAGCAGGGTATTGATTTTTTAAAATAGAAATTATAATAAAAAATGTTTGTACTTTTGGTACATCAGTTCTTCACCTTGTCTATGTCAAGGATGTTGTGCATTTGTACGAGATGAGCACTTCCAGGCCCCCCATATCGCACAAACTGTGTCTTTGTTTAATTTAGCGAGGCCAGGCAATGCTTATCGTGGCTGGGACTCCAAAATCAGCCACGTGGGTAACTGGAGTGAAATAAGTATGAAGGTCTAAAGTGCATTCCTGTTGATGGCAGTGGACAACCTTTCAGATTGTTGAAGGTCAGTCACAGATAGGCATCTTCTGTTTGGATTGGTTGGGGGAAGGATCGGAAAGGATGTGTATTAGTCTGCCAGGGCTGCCATAACAAAGCTGCAGACGGGGTGGCTTAAACAACAGAAATTTATTTTCTCACAGTCCTGGAGGCTAAAAGTCTGAGATGGAGGTTTCATCAGGGTCGTTTCTTCTAAGGCCTTTCTCTTTATCTGGCAGATGGCCGTCTTCTCCCTCTGTCTTCACATGGTCTTTCCTCTGTGCCTGTCTGTGTTCTAATCTTTCTGTATGAAGACATGTCATATTGGATCAGGGCCCACCCTAATGACCTCATTTAGCTTTAATTACCTCTTTAAACAAAGGCCCTATTTCCAAATACAGTCACATTCTGACGTACCAGTGTTAGGGCTTCAAAACACAAATTTTAGAGAGACACAATTCAGCCCATAGAAGGGTAAAGGGTTTGACAAAGTGCATGCATCCTACCCTCTGGCCTGGGTTTCCAGAAGTCTGGGATGACTGACATTTGATGCTTTCTTATGGCTGGGCTAGTTGAGGGGATTATAACAATGCAGAAGAATGTGAGAGAGAGCGCTTCATGCAGGGAAAAAACGCACTGTGTAATATGGTTTTGTTGGCAGCCCATTTCCGGAAGTCACCTGTGGAGTTTGCACAGCTATTCTGTCATTGTCCACATCGTTAGCCCGAAGGCTGATTTCCTGGTGAATTTTCACCTAATTCCCTTTGCATCTGCCTTGTGAGTGATAGTTGCATTCCTGCACTTTAAAAAATGCATGAGCCAGAATGCTGATTTATTAATCTACAGTGAGAAATGGAATCATCTGGTGGACTGGATACTCCAGCTTCTTGGCCAGCATGTGCTTTCCCTGCAGGCAAGTCTAAGCAGGGAGCCACATTATCATCAGAAGGCAGCTTGGGGAGCATGGAATCAGGCCAGGAGAGTCAGTCATGAGATTTGGCATTCCTGCACTTTTTCTTTTTTCAGGCTGAGCAGCACTGAGCAGCACTGAGCAGCACACACTGGCTGTGTGGGGCTGCCTGCCTCCACCCTTGCTGTTCCTTCTGACTTCCCCTCGTCAAGCAGGCCCCAGCTCAGTCATCTCCTGCTCTGAAAAGCCTTACTTTCTCCAGGCGGAGGGGATTCCTTTTCTTCCTCATCCCTGTAGCACTTTACGCTAAGTGTGTATTTTGCAGCCTCTGCGGTGTTTATTTATTTACTCACCTGTCTCCTCACTGAGCTTTGTGAAACTTGAGTGAAGGGTTTCTTTATTGTGTACTATGCATGGTAAGTGGTCAGTGTTCAATAAATATTCAGCTGATTAGTAGGAGCAATAATTATTAAAAGGCGAAAGATTTATACAATCTGAAGAGAAACCAGAGTGTATAATTATTGTAATTTATATTATGCTAAGGCTTTTTATTGTTTTTGCTTTATAATTTTAAAACATTTTCCAATAACTTCTTCATAAATCATCATCTTTACACTAATAGTTGGGAAGTGACATAGGCAGATGAAAACATGCTTAGAGGTTAATTGATTTATCTAACTCTGAATAAATACACTTTCCACCAAGCCTGTTTGTCTTTGGGACTGAATCCCGTCTCCCTTCTGCCTTTCCCATCCTCGCCTAGTGGCCAAGGATGCCCATGCTCGGGCCTCCCTCCCGCTTCCTTAGTTTGCTTCTTCTCCTTCCCTGAGGATCCCAGGGCACTCTGAAGGCATGGCACTCTCCTTCTGCAGGGACCTTCCCAGCGCTGTCTTGCCAGGCAGAGTTCTGCCCTCCAAAACCCTCTGCTCTCCTCTTCTGGGTACCCATCCCCTCCTCACACATCTCCCCTCCAGTTTCCAGGTCAGACTCACATTCCCTCAGAAATCTAGTCTTAAGAAGAAAGCAACGTGATTAAATTTAATTTACACTAAGATGTTAATAACCTCCTAGGGGTATTTGAATTTTAAGATATTGAGAGTGAATTCCTTTATAGCACAGTAGTTCTGGAAGCTGGGTACATCTTACCGTATTCTTCTCTCTATGTGTATACACACACACACACACACACATACACATGTATGTGTATATATGTATACATATACCCACACACACTATATATACACACATTATACACACACACATGCATACGTATATATGTATACATATATCCACACACTATATATATACCCCCCCACACACATTATACACACATACACATATTAAACACACACGCACAAGTGTATATACAGATATACCTCTGTATATATACTTGGGCGTATGTGTTTAATTGTGTTGTAATTATATTTGGTAAAATTTCCTGGGCCTTTAGAAGCTATTTCTTTCTTTATTTTTAAACAAAATTTCTATATCTTGCCATCCAGATGCTACCACGAAGATGCTACCATGAGTTCTTCATATGATCAGCAACTAGTCATTATAACATTTGGGGAAACACAGCGCTTTATGGGTGAGTCATTAGTTCTGGGCCCAGAGAATAAATCTGAAGGACCTTTTCATATCTTATAATTAAATACATTCTGCAGCTTGAAGATAAACATGCTGATCTGACGGTGAGTTAAGGAGGTTTATCAGCATCTGTGCACCTGCAGCGCTACACTAAAAGACATGACTTCATTAAAACTCACTGTGCTTGTGAGAACAATGAGGCATGGCCGTAGGTGTAGAAAAGAAAGACAGTACTAGACGGCAGTTTTAAGCTCATCTTTGAAGGGATGAACTCATTCCATCCGACATGTCCAGCTGTGCAAACAGCAGCACCGAGTGAGCGGCAGTTAGCTGTACTAATACATAGGATTAGAACAGAGGCCGGGCCACATAGAAATGATGTGAATACTTAATACACTTGAACGCTATGAATGCTGCACAGAGGGGGAATGAGAGCCCCAGAAGTGACAGAAGATATTTTGCTAACTGTCATGAAAGGAGATTGTATTTTCAGGGCCTTCTAGGAACATTTCTCTTGCCAGAGACTTTTTGCCTTTTGAGGCCAATGTTTCCTAGAATGAAAAAACAATCCAAAACACCAATCTCTCAGAAAACTCCACAGGGAGATAACAAGGGCTGCCACCATTACCATTGTTCTTTTGTAAAATCTCCACATGAGGAAACTGTGTGTTTGTGTGGCGGTGGGGGTTCACCTGCAGTAACATCTCAGGCTATAGAAGGCTTAGGTGGTGAGGTGGGGGTTTTTGGGAGTGGGAGGTGGGTTCAAGGAAGCATTAGCAGTGAGAGTCTAAGAGTTGAGGCAACAGGGCCCTAGGGCCTGGGTGAGAAGACCCAGTCATGAAAAGTACTAGAAAGTGGATTGAAGGAAGCAGAATTAAGCTTCTAGAAGTCTGACAATGGTTTGAAGTGTCCAAGAGCAAGATAGACCTGAATATTGTGCCTACCTCATCTGTGGGTGTGTTTCTTTATGTGCTTCCTGACCTCGGTGGGAGTTGCAGGTAGCTTGCGCTGAGCCCCCTCACAGAGCAGATGGAAGGAGTGCAGTGCAAGTCCCAAACACCTGTAGACTCATCCCCCACCCCCCAGCACTTCCATGGAAAGAAGAATGAAGCATTCAGTTCCACTTCTTTTCTTATTTCCCTAAAACCTAAAATATTAGTTATCTTTGAAACTTTTTTTGAGTAGTGTAGAATAAATATAGGTTGATTTCTCTATTAGTCCGAGGAGCTGGATATTGTTGTCCATGTTCCAGGACCTTCACTGGTTGACTCTCTTGGAGAGGTGCTCTGGAACGATGCTCTTCCACATTCGATTTGCAAGCAGGAAACCCTTCAGTACGGTGCACATAAGTGATCCAAGAAGACCAGGAGTGCTTCTGAAAACTTCCCTGCAGCCTATAATTTCACTTTTCCTTATTTTAGCCCTGTTTTACAAAACTTCTACCATCTCTTTGTCCTTTCTGGCAGAACGTACGGCAAGAGCTGAAATAGCCTGTTTTTAAAGAAGCTGTGCTTAGATAAATCGTGCCCGTGAGATAGAGTCAGAGATAAGGTAAAAGAGACAATTCCATGTTGCAAATGATCCCAGTGGTCTTTTTAGAAATATGGGTAAATTCTCCTGAGTAACATCATATATGCATCGTTGATATGTCTAGATAAACTGTAAACTTCTTTAAGAATGTTATTTGCTTCTTTTATATCCTGTATCAACCTAACAAATGCTCAGCATGGCCTGTAAATGTGAAACACACATAACCAGCACAATGCCTCAACACGCTCATGAATTTCTCTGAATTGCACCATACTTCATCAGCTCCCTTGGCAATATAGTTAGGCTTATCCATTTCATGCATCACTGGCCACATAGCTCAGGCATTATTGGTGTATTGGTCAATAAGTTACTGAAGTTTATCTTTATTTAATGAATCATCCACAAGGGAGATCATAGAGACAACTGTTCAATTTTCAGAATCTCTTGCCCAATCTATCTCTCTTCCTTCTGTCTTCCTAATTATTGATTTAACTTATGAGCCCCTCCTCCCAATTCTTCAGCCAGCTCCCTTGGGAGTTCAGCCTTTTAAGAATGTTCTCATTACAGTCAATAATTCACCATGGCATATTATAGAGTGCCCTGAATATCTATAAAGCTGTTCTTTCATGTTTACATCCTGGGGTGCTCAAATAATTAATTTGACTAGCTGTAGAGAACAATACTTTCCATTGTGAGTGCTATTAATGCACTATCCGCAGAGGCACAAGTATAGATGCGGCGGGGAGACAAGCCCTGCAGAAGAGTTTCTCAAGAGGATTTTAATGTTGGAGTCAGGTAGTTCTGTTCTTGGACTTGTTCGGAAACATAAAGTGTAATTGTGATTTGGAATTAGCCAAATTGACCCAGATAGTTTCTTTGGGTGTTTCTTCTTCCTAATATGAATTAGGAATAAAAGAACTCTTGAAATAGGTTAGTAGGTGTCATTAAAAATGCTTGCAGAGTGGTGGGGGGAAAATGGAGACAACTGTACTTGAACAACAATAAAAAATGTGGGGAAAAAATGCTCACTGGAAATAGAGCATTCATCCAAAGGCTCAATATTGAGACCCAGAAGAAATCCCAGTGTTCTGTCTATCATAGCGACTCAGAATTGATCCAGTTTTAAAGTAGGTATTTGTTTGTAAATTCAAGGTGTTTAATTAATTTATATTAGTGAAGACTATTCATATCCCAATTTGGCTGCCTAAAAAAGGTAAATAACAAACTGTTAATGCACATTAACATTTTAACTATCGCTAAGTGAAAATCCAGACTCCAATTTAGTTTGTAGCAAATCAGTAATAATTAAGATTTAGTTTAAACAAATAAAAAAGTATCTTTTAAACTTATGTGGTATAATTAAGAGTCAGGGCTCCCAGACTGAAATTCCAGTTCTGCCAATGACCATTGTAACCAAGGGGGCTTTGAGTAAGTCACTTAAGTTAACCTAGCCTTAGTTTCCTCAGGTCTATAAAATAGAGATTAGTTCCTTCCTGTGTTAGTATTCTATATTTCCATTTACAATCGTTGCTTAGACCTCCAATGAGTGAATCACTCAATTGGAATAGAAAAATTCAGTAGTCATCATTTTCTTTTTTTTTTTTTTGAGTAAATCCTTCAGGCAGAAGATATTTATGGAACCAACAGATGAATGTATTATTGTTAAAATATGTATATTCCCTTGTGTGAGACAACTCCCAGGCTAAAATTTTTGCTGTATTGGAAACTGGCTTAAGAAACCCAAGCCAGAATATAGATCTATTCATTTGCAGGTCACAGAGTAAAAACTTCTATTGGGCAGCTGGGAGAAATGATTTTTTATATTTTCTAGCTTCATTGAGATCTAATTGACATGTGACATTGCATGAATTTATAGTGTGTAAGCTGTTGATTTGATGCACTTACATATTGCAAAATTAATATCACCATAGCATTAGCTAATACTCCATCACCTCACATAATTACAATTTCTTTTTTGTGGTGAGAACATTTAAGATCTACTTTCTTAGCAGCTTTCAAGTATATAACACAGTGTTATTAACTATAATCACCATGCTACATATGAGATTCCCCAGAACTTATTCATCTTATAAGTGAAAGTTTGTACCCTTTGGCCAGCATCTCTCCATTCCCCGACCTCAGCCTCTCGTAACCACTTTTTTACTCTCATGAGTTGACTTTTTTAGATTTTGCATATAATTGATATTATACAGTATTTGTCTTTCTCTGTCCAATTTATTTTACTTAACATAAGCCTTCAAGTTTCATCCATGTTGTCACAAATGACAGGAATGACAGGTTTCCTTCTTTCTCATGGCTGAAAAATATTTCATCATACATATTCAATATATGTATCCATCTTGGTCCATTCATCCATCGATGGACATGCAGGTTTTTTATACTTTGGCTAGTGTGAAACATTTTGCCATGAACATGGGAATGCAGATCTTTTAGAGATCCTGTTTCCATTTCCTTTGGAAATATACTTAGAAGAAGGGTTGATGGATCAGATGATAGTTCTATTCTCAAAGAACTTGTATGTACAACCCATGGACATGAACTAAGGGGAAGGAATGGTGGGGGGTTGAGAGGTGCAGGGTGAAGGGGGGATAATGGGGGAAACATAAGGAAAAAAGCAGTAAAAACAGATGACAGTTCTATTTTTAATTTTTTGAGAGGAATCTCAGTAGTGGTTGTGCCAATTTACATTCTCACCAACAGTTCACAAGAGTTTGTGGCAACAGTTCTTAAGTCAAAAGAGCAGACCTGGAATCACAATAGCCACAGTCTTTAGCGACACATGGCAGCAGGGTAGGCAGGAAGCCGGTGGACAAAAAATGTTATCCCAGAAACCAGAGGCCCCAAAGTACCTTACACTTAACCAGCCGAGGACACCTCCACCAGGTGCCTCAAGCCACACTCATTTGCTCCATCCTTGGGTGCCATCTTGATTGAAAGCAAAGGTCTAAAACAACTGAAAAATCTGAGGCTGAGCTTCTTTTTCTGGAGAAACTAAGCACTACTTCAACCAAATTGGACATTTATTTATTTATTTTTTTATCACCCCACAGGTGGCAAAAACAAAATAAAAGAGATTGCATTTCTAAATTTTGTGCTCATCCAAGCACATGAAATTTTTATCCATAGTATGTATACACAGTTACCTATTGTATCACAAGAGATAATATAATAACTATATTTTATAGAATAAAGCAGTCCTCCAAATTTAACATGGGAATCTAAAGAGAAGAAACACAGTATTTATCACAGACTATATCAGATTTGTCACTAAAAGTCCTTTTTCTCCAGGCACATCAGTCTGGGGACTATTCCTAAGAACCCAACTGGCGCAACTTTTTGGAGTTAATAAAATTCTGTTCCCACTGGTTTCCAAAGCTGTTTTGTGTGCAATTCCCCACTGAGTCTTTGATGAATTTCTACTCCTTGGGGTCCCCGATTGTTTTGTGAGTATGCTGAGGACCCACACGTCACAGGGAGGAAGGTGATTTCTTCTGATAACATTCCCCTGGCACCTGAGGAGCTTATCACAGCCCTTCATTTGGCTGTTTCTGTTATGTTGGCAAGAGTCCACAGCACAGGGAGAGTAAAGATTGTGATTTACAAGGAACATTTTATTCCTTCCTGGGAAAAGTGAACATGACTCAATGTCAGGAAGGGAAATTCTTCATATAGATAAAGATAATGTACATCCGCCTACTTCTTTTAATAATTAAAACATGTTCAATAGTTCTTCTTTTCCTTTGTTTCTTTTCTTGAAGAGCTCAACTTTAGAAAATTTGATTTCTTGAAACCTGATCTGCCCAGCCTTTTTTTCTTTTTAGTATTATTTTGTATTGGTTTCAGGTGGATAGCATAGTGATTAGTGCCCCAGTTTTTTTGTTAATAGGTACTGTTTCCTCCCCAGAAGACCTGTGTGGTGGGTAAGGCCAAAATGGTGAGGTCTGGCTGTGTATTGGTTGGTGGGAGGATTTCTGAAGTAAATGTCTTGACTTGGGGTACAAGCTTAACTTTCTCCCTGTAGAGAAGCTGAAAGGGAGATGGCAAGAAGTTAAAGATGTTAAAGATTGAGATCAGGTAAGGTGCCTGGATTTATTCATAGGTCTCAGCCTATTGGATAGGAACCTTGTTATTAAGTAGGCACAAAAGCCGTATCCTGATCTGGAAAGTGATGGCGTGGAAATGGGAGGGGTTGGGGCAAATCCGGTACTGTTTACATTTGTCTTGTCATTCTTCATCTGAAAATCTTAATTCTATAATAGAACTGCACATCTAGAGGGTAGGGAATATATTTTACTTTTTAAAAAGATTTTATTTATTTATTTTTAGAGAGAGGGGAAGGGAGGGAGAGAGGGAGAGAAACATCGATCTGTGAGAGAAACATTCATTGGTTGCCCCAGCTGGGGACCTGGCCCCGCAACCCAGCCAAGTGCCCTGACTGGGAATTGAACCAGTGACATTTCTGCTTTGTAGACGATGCCCAACCAACTGAGTCACCCCGGTCAGGGCAGGGGTTTTAATTTTTAAGAAACTGCAAGTTCTTTTATGAAGGATTTCCATGATTCTGTTGTTGGGTTTTATGTTTTAAATCTTGGAACAGAAAAAGAGGACATTAATGGAACTACTGGTATGAATACAGTCTGTAGTGTGATTAGTAGTATTATACTAATGTTCTTTTCTTAGTTTTGGTGATTGTACCATGGCTATGTAGAATGTTTACAGTAAGAAAAACTAGTTAAAGGGCATATAGAAACTCAGTACCATCTCTTTCTTTGTGGTAAAAATATAATAACATCATAACTTATCATTTAGACAATTTTTAAGAGTACAGTTCTGTGGCATTAAGGACGTTCATATTATTCTGCTGCCATCATCGTCATCCATCTCCAGAACTTTTTTTATCTGTTATATAAAAATGCATGCTATTTTTCTCATAACAGAGTCTTTTCCCAGATTATTAATAATTTGTCTCAAACATGGCTTTAAATGACTGTATAATATTCCAACTATGCGAGCCATTTCCCATATTTTAATTTTTATTTAGAGCGTTTCCCATTTTTATTTTATAACTAACACTATGTAGAGCGTTTTTGCATTTAATAATTTTGGGTCCATTGTGAGTTATTTGTAAACTCTTTGTTTCACATTCTTTATCCATTTATCTCTTGAGGGTCCTAGTGCATTTCTTACTAATCTACGTAATAAAGATGTAGATAAACCCTTTAATATAACAAAACAGATTTTTTCTCATCTGTGCTTACATAATTGTAGATATACTTGCATTCTGAACCAAAAAGACAATTGTATTATAGTAAACTTGATTACCTTATCACCTCAGTGGAAAAGTATTTTGGCCTCATGTGTACTCTGTTGGTAAGTGGATTGAATTTTTCACTTATAAAATAAAACAAGTAGTTGGTAATGTTGAACACCACAATTTTAGTGTTTTAGGGAATTTGTGTATGTTGTATGACCATATTACCCACTACAATCACCCTTCTTAGCCAAGAGCAATTTCTTTTGTCAAGGCAAAGATTTAGGGAAAGTTAGAAATGGAAGCCATCCCTCTCTCGAGGCAGTTAATCTGAAATCTTAAATATTACTGCATTTCAAAATGTTGCTGTTTTCAGTTGAAAAGAGATATCTAAAGGAAGAGAAAAAAGCATACAAATTTTGCTCTTGAGTCTTTGAAACTGACAATTTCTACTGAAAATATTTTTTTGTCAAGTTGTATGCACCACAAATAAAACAAAGGGTTTTTGAGTGGAATTGGCTTTTGCAAAGGCAATGAAATATTCAACAGTTAAGGCGATTGTTAGACATTTCTACAGATGGAGGCCAAGGAGAATAATTGTGGAACTAATAGTCTGCATGTGAGGGTGGAAGGAAGAAGGACTAATTGGATGCTTCTTGGGAGAGCAGGTTGCAACTGCAGGTCCAGATGAGTGTATCCAGGGGGGACTCTAACTCCTGCTGCTCAAAGACACTTAACTCGATGAGACACTTCATTTCATCGTAGTGATTTTTTATTGTGTTTATATATTCAGGCCTTAATTGTGTATACTGCTTTAAGAATATTTTATTGATATAACATGTATTATTATTTTTTCCCTTTTCAAAGTAAAAATTTCTAGGGAGAATTCTCTCACCCATCTTAAAATTTTAATCCCAGATCAGCCCCCGGAATAGTATCTGAATTTAAGTATGCTATTTTGGAACTTCAAAAATGTGTTATAAACAATCTTAAAATATAGTAATGAAGTCAAAGAATGTATAATGAACAATTTTGTGAACTGAGGACCCTAGTGGTAGTTTAGAAGAGACACATGGAGAAAAATTTCTTTAATACAATGCACTTTTCAGCAGAAAACTTTTAGGATACAAGAGGTGGCTATCAACCTAAAACATTATTAATAAAGCCCCTTTAGAAGCAGATGAATAAGCTAGATGTTTCAGCAAATCCTTTATATAAAGTAGTTAGAAATTTTCAAAATATATTGAGATGACTTTCCCAGAAATGTGTATGTGTTCATCTCTCTTAAGAGAAGACATAAAACTATTACTTAAGGCTAATTTCAGAAATATGGAATAAACTTACCTAAAGTGATAAAGAATACATTTTTAAAACTTAGAATTTCTTAAGTAAATATAATTCATAATAAATCAGTTCTTAATTAATCAATATATTTGTTGGGCATTTATTAAATCAAATTTATTAAGTATCTCTATGTGACATTTAATACTATGCATAAGGAACACTAACTAGTGGGGGAAACAGGCACTAATAGAGATAGTTAAAAATAAGATGGTAAATGCAGTTCGTTCATTCATTCATTCTTTACTGCCTGAGGTGGGTGGTAGATATACAGAAGTTAGAAACAAAACAAAACCCAGCCTGATTCTGCCCGTCATGGAGCTTAGAGTGTGATAAGAGAAGCATTAAACAAATAAACATATAATTAAGGACTGTGATCACTTTTATGAATGAACACAGCTGGTACTATGGGTGAGATTAGGAGGATCTAAGTGAGACTGGGGACATGAAAAGGTTTCCTGAGACACTGATATATTGGTTGAGGCCTGACAGATGAGTAGGAGTTCAATGCACAAAGAGTCTGGGACAAACGATCTAGGCAAAGGGAACAGTTTGCCCTTTAGGCCCTGGGCAAGAATGAGCTTGTCTGGTTTGAGAATCTTAAGGCCAGAGATTGGTGAGTGAGGGTGAGAATAATAGGAGCTGAGGCTGGAGAACAGGGCAGGGCCAGAGCATCCATAGCCTGGGAGGCCACATTATTGTCAGTGTAGAAAAGTTAATGAAGAAGTCTCTGACATGATCTGTAAATATGACTTTAAAAAAATCCCTCTGGCTGCTACTCAGCAGAAGAGGGGCCAATAGAATTGAGAACATCAGTGGAAAGACTACCATAGGGGTCAGGTGGGAGATGACACTTAAACTAGGTAAGAACACTGGGGACAGAAAGACATGGATGGATCAGAGATGTGTTTTGCAGGTAGAATTGATAGTGCTAGGTGATGGGGTGGAAATGAGGGCAAGGGATGTCAGGTGTCAGGAATAACACAATGATAGACATATGCACAGGGCATTATTGGTCCACAGAGGAGGTATACCCAATCCAGTTTGATTTGTAGCAGAGGGAGGCTCAGAAAGAACTTACCTGAGTTGAGACTTAGAGAACCAGTCAGTGTTAGGCAGGCAAGGAAAGAAGGCGTGAGTAAGGTGGTAAAGGTTCCAGGAAGAGGGGAACCTGGGTGAAGGCAGGGAGCGGGAAAGTGTGGGGGGTGGTGGTGGAGAGGGAGGGGTGTGAGTATACCATAAGTGGTGTGGTTTTGTTGAATTATAAACTGTGAAACAGGACTTCCAGCCAAGATGGAAGCATAGGTATATACACTGCCTCCTTGAACAACCAAAAAGACAACAAAAAATAACCAGAACTGCCAGAAAATTGAACTGTATGGAAGTCCAACAACCAAGGAGTTAAAGAAGAAACATTCATTCAGACTGGTACGAAGGGTGGAGACAGGCAGCTGGAGTGAAAAGGACATGAGGCAAGCTGGCAGCTGGAGGACCTGGTTGGCTGGAAGAGCAGGTGGTCCCACATTTGTGTGAGGATAAACCGGGAGGAACAACTGAGGAGTGAGACTGTGCAACCTAGGGTTCCAACTCAGGAAAAGAAAACCTTAAAACCTTTGGCTGTAAAAACCTGTGACTGTTTCAGTGGTGGGAGAAATTCCCAGCCTCACAGAAGAGTTCATTGGAGACCCACAGGGTCCTAGAACATGCACAAAACCATCCACCTGGGAATCAGCACCAGAAGGGCCCAATTTTCTTGTGTGTAGCAGGGAAAGTGACTGAAAGCAGGTGAAAGCCAAGCAAGTGACATTGTTCCCTTTCTGACCCCTCCCTGAAATATAGCGTCACAACGCAGAAAAATGGGTTGCCCCACCCTGATGAGTACTTAAGGCTGCACCCCTTCCAATGTAACAGGTCTGCCAAGACAAAGAAATATAGCTCAAACGAAAGAACAGATCAAAACTCCAGAAGAAGAACTAAGCAATGAGGAGATAGCCAACCTATCAGGTACAGAATTGAAAACACTGGTAATCAGGATGCTCGCAGAAATGATTGAGTATGGTCACAAAATGAAGACATGGAGGCTGTACAAAGTGAAATAAAGAAAAATATACAGGGAACCAACACTGATGGGAAGGAAACCGGGACTCAAATCAACAATTTGGAACAAAAGGAAGAATCTTAAAAGCAGTAAGAGAAAAGGAGACAGTTACCTTCAAAGGAGTTCCTGTAAGGCTATCAGCTGAATTCTCAAAAGAAACCTTTCAGGCAAGAAGGGGCTAGAAAGAAGTACTAAAAGTCATGAAAGGCAAGGACCTACATCCAAGATTACTCTATCCAGCAAAGCTATCATTTAGAATGGAAGGGCAGATAAAGTGCTTCCCAGATAAGGTCAAGTTAAAGGATTTCACCATCACCAAGTCCTTATTATATGAAATGTTAAAGGGACTTACCTAAGAAAAAGAAAATGATCGAAACTATGAACAATAAAATGACAACAAACCCACAACTATTGACAACTGAACCTAAAATCAAAAATGAAAACAAAAAAACAAAATAAGGAAACAACTAGAACAGGATCAGAATTACAGAAATGGAGATCGCATGGAGGGTTATTAGCAGGGAGGGGTAGGGGGAGAATCGGTGAAAAGGTACAGCGAATATGAAGCATAAATAGTAGACAGGAGGGGGTGGTTAAGAATAGTATGGGAACTAGAGAAACCAAAGAACTTACATGTACGACCCATGGACAGGAACGAAGGGGAGGGAATGCTGGTGTGAGGGAGGGTGCAGGGTGGAGGGTAGTAAAGGGGAGAAATACATGGGACAACGGTAATAGCATATCAATAAAATATATTTAAAAATAAACTGTAAAACAGGGAGAGATGTGCAATGAGTCAAGAGAGTGCATCAAAGACAGATCTCGTAGGTCCTCACAGGGTACTTCGGGAACTTATGTGTTATGGAAAGGCACTGAATAGTTTTGTTCAGGAGAGTGAGTTTATCCAATTTGTAATTTGGAGAGAATGGTAGCTATTTCAGAGTTGGTTACAGTAAACTAGGCTTGAACTGGGGTAATACACCAAAGGTGGCCTGGAGCAGATGTGCTAAAAAAAAATGCGAAGACAAAAGGTAAAATTGGCAGGCTTTCGTGATTCATCGGATATGGCAGATGGGGAAGAAAAGGGAGTTAAGGTTGAAGTTGAGGTTTCTAGCTTGAGAGGCTGGATGGAGAACACAGGTCTGGGAGCAGATTTTGGGTGTGTGCATGGGTGTGGGAGCATGATGAGTTCAGCATCTGTGTTCAGGGGAGTGCGAGAAACCCCATTGGATACAGAAGGTCAAGGAAGCATCCAGGCAGTCCTTGAGTGTCTGATTTGTGCAAGGTACTGTGAGTACCGTGAGCACTATGAATAGGGATTTCAAATCTCATCTACAGATGAAGCATCGAGGTGCATAGAGACTTAGACTTGCTGTGCTGAAGGTCACTATACTCACAAGGGTGTAGAAGTAAAGGTCACTGAAGTTGTGAAGGAGATTGTGGTGAGGGAGAAGTTGAAACACACACACGAACACCATCTAACAGGATTAAATCTAAATTATATGGTCATAACAATGGGTGATGAAGACATGCAGAAGCCTAAGAACAGAGTGAATGGGAACATTTGGGAGTCCCTGTGGGAAGTACAGTCGCACTGCGTTAGGACCATTGCAAATAGCAAAGGTGGTTTCTTGCCAACATGTCAAGGCTGTGTTGGGTTTTCACTCTCTTCAGATATGTTATATCCACGAAGACGAGTAAACAAAATTGAGGGGTTGGTGGTTATTTTATTCCTTTTGTATATGTCCCAGGCAAATAGTTCATTGTGCATTTTCATTTGGGAGAAAACCGTATTCCTTTAGTATGCCCAGTCTGATTCTTTTAACAGTTTCCATCATTCTTAGAAACCTAACATGTTTTTTTTTTGAATGGAGACTGATCAGAATGTGACTACATAGGAGAAATCACAGCAGAGTTGAGCACAGCAATTTCCTGGGCTGAAAAAATTCATATCGTCAGTAACGGTAAAGCTTAGCCATAATTGGCGCACGATGGCCGAATGCCAATGGCCATGGGAAATGTTCCCATACAATTTACTCTGTTGATGGCACCTGACACCAAAACTGAGGAGAGAGCCAGCCCACTGGACCAGCATTTATACCAAATCTCATCGGTAGAGCCACTGCAGTTGCCACCAGCCTGAAGTCCTCAAATGCCAAAGACTTCATGAGATGGCATATGTCAGTACCATAAAGACATTCAGCATGCAAACTACAGGTTTTAACACTTCATTTTCAACACACTTCATTGGTTCTGGAACGATTGGTTGCCAGAATACCGGTTGTCCCTGCTTTTAAATGCCAAGAGTTTAATTTAGGCAAGAATCTTTTGTAAGCTTCCAATCCTGACCTTCCTAAATAAGTCTGTTTCCATCCTGTACATTCTATAGAGGTTGAGGAGAATTAACGGCTAAAATGCAGACAAAATGTCCTCTACAGCTAAGCCTACCTACTTACTTCCATGTGTTAAGTTGATCTACATGAATTTGCTGTTTTTATAGGTAAAAATAGTTTGAATGTCAGCAGTTTTATCTGCTTCAACAAAATAGTACTGAAGTCATTGCAGAAAACCAGCAGCCTGCACTTTTCTTAAGAGCTTCACAAAAAGCTCTTCCTAACTTCCTTTGGCAGCCCCTTCTATTGTCTTGGAATTTGTTCATTCAGGAAATTCTTACTATTGACCTAAATCCCTCTTGAATTAATTAAAGCCATTTTACTTCTCCTGTCCAGAAAGAGAATTGAAAAGGACAGCTTGTCGTTGCTTATTTGAAGCCCCTTCATCATTTGGCAGACTGTAATGAAGTGACCAGTCAGTCTTCTTTCTCCAACCTAAATAAAGTTACATTAGCTTTCCCTCAAGGACCTATTCCCTTTCAATTTTTACATACTGTTAGCAAGGACAGACCAGGTACATGAACTTGGACAAGCGCTTAATATTTTTAGGACTCAGCTTCTTTGTTCGCAAGATGAGAATTTGGAAAAAAATCAAATGTTTTCCAACTGCTCTGCAGATCTTTCTTAGAGGATTCTTGGAAGGGGCTTGGTTTTGTGTGTGTGGGTGGGGGGATGGTGAGAGAGAAAGAGAAGGCTGAGTTCTGGTCTACTCTATTTGTACTTAAAAATACTTAAATTTTTAAATTTTAATTAAATTTATTGGGGCACCACTGGTTAATACATTATATAAATTTCAGTTGAATAATACAATATCTGTACACTACACTGTGTGCTCACCACCCAGTTTTTTTAACTTACACATGGTAAGGTTTCCTTTTGCTTCCCATCCCTCTCCCCTCTCACCTTCACATGAACACACACACACACACACATTCACAAAAAAGAAAATACAAATCCATCTCTTATAAATTACATTAAAAATCTTAAATTATCAAGCAAACTCCAAGAGCACACTTAAAGAATAACATACTATGATCAGTTTAAATATAAAAAATCATCCACTATATTAATTCATTAATATAGTGTTGTTAACCTAAAAACAAAAAGCCAAAGTGAGAGGAAACAAGCATTTATCTGAGCTCAAAGAATTGTAATTCAAGGGCATAGATTTGGGCAGAAACTCAAATTATGTCCAAATTACAGGGTGAAGGCAATGAGTTTTTATGAGAAAGGAAGGAAATGATTACATAAATAGAGGAAAGAAATTTCTATTGGTAGTAACAAATTGAGTTATTCTTTAGCAATACATGGCTGATTCCTGATTCTATCTTCAGAAAGAGTGTCCGTGATCAGCAGTCCTGTGGTCATGATGTCTGCTTTCCTGTTATAGAAATGTTTGTGAGACAGTGTTGGTTTGGCCCAGTCCAAAGGTCTGTTTGCCCAGTTCAAATGTTCCGAAGGTTCAAGGAGCAAGACACATGCAGTTCCCCTGGAATGGCGGCTCTGGCAACATTTTAAAATGGCTCCACTAATGTCAGCTTTTCACAGTATGATGTCTCTCATTTAAAAAAAAAATTATTTTATTGATTATGCTATTACAGTTGTCCCATTTCCCCCTCTCTACTTCCCCCTGCCCTCCCCCCTTCCCTGCCCTTTAGTTTTTGTCCATGGGTCATACACGTAAGTTCCCTGGGTTCCACATTTCCCACACTATTCTCAACCTCCCCCTGTCTGTTTTCTACCTACCGTTTACGCTACCTATTCTCTGTACTTTCTCCTCCTCTCTCCCCTTCCCACTCCCCTGTTGATATCCCTCCATGACTTATATAAATCCCTTTAACATTTCATATAATAAAGGTTGAGTGATGATGAACTCCTTGAACTTGACCTTATCTGAGAAGCACTTTATCCGCCCTTCCATTCTAAGTGAAAGTTTTGCTGGATAGAGTAATCTTGGATGTAGGTCCTTGCCTTTCATGACTTGGTATACTTCTTTCTGGGCCCTTCTTGCCTGAAAGGTCTCTTTTAAGAAATCAGCTGACAGCCTTATGGGAACTCCTTTGTAGGTGATTGTCTCCTTTTCTCTTGCTGATTCTAAGATTCTCTCCTTATTTTTAATCTTGGGTAATGTCATTATGATGTGCCTTGGTGTGTTCCTCTTCGGGTCCAACTTCTTTGGGACACTCTGAGCTTCCTGGACTTCCTGGAAGTCTATTTCCTTTGCCAGATTGGGGAAGTTCTCTTTCATTATTAGTTCAAATAAGCATTCAATCCCTTGGTTTTCCTCTTCTCCTTCTGGCACCCCTATGACCCGGATGTTGGGACATTTACAGATGTCCCGGAGGTTCCTAAGCCTCTCCTCACTTTTTTGAATTCTTGTTTCTTCATTCCTTTCTGGTTGAGTGTTTTTCTCTTCCTTATGGTCCACACCATTGATCTGAGTCCCAGTTTCCTTCCCATTACTATTGGTTCCATGTACATTTCCCCTCATTTCTTTTAGCATATTCTTCATATTTTCATCTAATTTGTGACCAAATTCAACCAATCCTGTGAGCGTCCTGATTACCAGTGTTTTGAACTGTGCTTCTGATAGGTTGGCTATCTTTTTGTGGTTTAGTTGTATTTTTTCTGGAGTTTTGATCTGCTCTTTCATTTGGGCCATCCTTCCCTTTCTCTGAGCACCTGTTACTTTAAGGGGCAGACCCTTAGGTGTTCACCAGGGTGGGGTAACCCACGTCATTGTGTTGTGATGCTGCCTGTGGGGGCGGGGCCTGAGAGAGAACAATGGCACTTACTCTGCTCTCTGCTAGTTCCCTGTCACCTCTTATGATACCCACAAGCAAACTGGGCCCCTCCACGCTGGTTCCTGGGTGGGTGGGCCTGTGCCTTGTGGGTCTCTCCAATGAACTCTGCCGCGATGCTGGGAGTTCCTCCCGCTGCTGCCTCAACCCCCATAGGTATTTTCAATCAGTGGTTGGAGGCTTTATTTCCCTTAGTTGGTGGGCTGTGCAGTCACTCCACTCTCCAGCTTTTCCTCCCAGTCTATCTGCGTGTGTAGGAGGGACCTCCCGGTCCTCCAGTCTCGGCCCCGTGGGTTCAGGTTGGCCAGCTGCGGGCCTCTCTGGGCAGCTGCAGTGTTGCCCCCACTGCTGCAGAAACTGCTGGCTTGCTGCACGCTCTCTGCCCAGCTCTGCCCCTCTTACCAGTCTGGATGAACATGTCTTCTTTAATTTACTGGTTGTGCGACTTCCAAACAGTTGGATTTTCTGTCAGATCTGGTTGTTTTTTGTTTTTAAATTGATGATCTCCCTCTTTTGGTTGTGTGAGGAGGCATAGTGTGTCTACCTATCCCTCTATCTTGGCCGGAAGTCCATGGTATGATGTCTCTTAATGAAAGGAAAAGCTCTTATAATAATCTCCAAAGATGCCGAAAGTGAATTCAATAATTTTAATGTTCATTCTTAATTTTAAAATAATTTTTTATTAAATAGGACTAGACGGACATTTCCTTAGCCTGATATATATTTATATATCTTAACCAAGAAGCTTCCCATATGACTAGTGAAGAACCACTACATAAAATCCCAATAAAGTCTGACAAAGAAAAAAATGTCTGATTTTACTTGTATTATCTAACACAGTTCTGCAAGTACTAGCTGACAATTCTGAAGTATCACATTGGGAGACTTGAGCAGCATAGCAATTCATGGCAGAGGGCACTTTTAATACAAAAGAAGATGAGTTGTGCTATTAGTTCTCTGTGGTTCAGTTCTGGGCCATGACCCTGGCTTATTAGTGGGAAGGTTGTACTAAACGGAGGCCTTCTGGAAAACTCGGTTGTATTAAACCTCTACAGACCTGGCCCATATCGAATTCTGTGCAAGAGACTAATGTGTCTTTAAGTTCCTCTCTCTTAGAACTTAGAAAAATGTGCATGATTCCTTGTTCTTGGAGATTCTGATTTAAGTCTGGGTTAAATGGGGGAAGGTGAGGCCATGGGTATGTTTTTAAATTTCCCCAAATATTTCTCATGAGGTTCCTACTCTCTGACAAGTGAGACTCACAAGAGTGGAAATTGTCCCCCTCATCCATTTGGAAAGTACTTCTTATTTATATTCAAAGTCTTCAAAGACATTGACACATTGTCATGACTTCCTTTATAAACTTGATGTTGAGGAGTTACCATTCTCCTTTCCCTAGGCTCCAGATCTGTTATCGCCAAATATCTCGTAGACATTCTCGTTTGGAAAGACTGTAATCACTTAAAATGTACAAAATTCAATTCATCATAGATAGGATAGTCAACATGAGTTTTCTATGAACGTAATTAGGATTCCATGCTGTTTTAATTATTTATTACTTTACAAAATTGCTCCAGTACTTAGTTTAATACACAGTTTTGGAGGGGTGGGGATCTTAATGTAGCTTAGCTATGTGCCTCAAGGTATCTCATGAGCTACAAAGTGCTGACTGGAGCTCAGATCTCATCTGAAGTCTGTTTGACTGGAGCTTCTGCCTCCAAGTTCACTCATGTGGTTGTTGGTTGGACTTAGACTTCCACAGTTCTTTGCCATGTGGGCCTCTCCATAGGGTAGTTTGCAATAGTGCAGCTGGCTCTCTCCAGAATAAATAAGTGAGAGAGTACGAAAGGTACACAAGATGGAAGCCACAGTATTTTTGTTGCCTAATATCAGAAGATATTAGATATTGCCTATATCCCGTCACTTCAGCTATATTCTATGGGTTAGAAGTGAATCACTCGAGTCCCGCTGACACTGAGGGAGGGATTACACAGGACATTGATATTGGGGGGTGGGGATTCCTGGGGGATCATTTTAGAGGCTACCTATCACAGATGCTGAGAATCCAGCTGACCTGGTGATACAGCATGGTTTGGAGTTCCAGTGAATGGACTGGGCTGGACATTACAAGGTTCTGGGCCACAGGTTAGAACAAGGTCAGAAGTAGAAGCTCATGGTCAAGTGTGGCAGAAGTTGAAATTTGGGGTTCAAAGCTGCTATGAGAAAATAGGTAGGTGTGAAGTTCATACCACCATCCTGAGAATCATGGCTCAGGCAAGCCAAATCATGGCACAGAACAGCTGGGGTCTGGCTTTGATTCCAGGACACGTCAGACAGAATTGTGAGAAGCCACTGGACCCTGTGGGCCAAGAGATACAAGGAGTTCTATTGGCAACTTCTGCAGGTGCTAGTGATGATCACTGAGAGCATCATTCCTCACAGGAGGGACCTTGCAGAGCTTCTGTATTCATTATCTTTCCTCTTGAACCAAGTCTTCCTCCTTGGTGTCCCCAGCTCCGTCAAGGGAATCCTAATTCTCATTGTGGCTTCCTCCCAAACTCTTTGGTTTCTTTCTTTCTCTCTCTCTCTCCTATCTAATTAGTTTTAAATAATTGTTCAGTTAAAAAAAAAGAAAGTAGCAGCCAGTAATCGGTGGAACTCAGGCAGGCCATGCAATCATTCATTCAGTTTCCGTCAATCGTGCACCGCTGCACAGCGTCTGCTTGGACACGTGCCATCTAACAGGGCAGTGGCTGGCAGCTGCTGAGATTTGAGATGAGAATAGTGTGATTAAGGAACAAAAATTTTAACGATTTAAAATTTTAAGTATTTTAAATTTAAACAGAAACAGTGTAACTTTTTTTTGTTGTTGTTTAAAACAATTTATTGTTTTGGCTTTACATTTCACTTTAACCATTGAAAATTTGGCCTCCATATTGAGATGTAAAGTAAGTGTAAAACATACACTGAATTTTGAAGACTTGGCATGAGAAAAAGAATGCAAGATACTTCATTAGAATTTTTTTATACTGATTATATGTTGAGATGGTACATATTTTGGATATATTGGGCTAAGTAAAATGTATTATTAGGATTAATTCTACCTGTTTCTTTTTGCTTTTTAAATGTGACCACTGGAAAATTTTAAATTACATATATAGTTCATATTATATTTCTGTTGGACAGTGCTGGGTTGGACTACATAATTTCTTCAGTTGTCATCTTTCATTAAAATTCTTGGATAATAATCGGTCCTTGCAGGATTAAACATTTTTGTATAAAAACATTTTTTCCTCTAAAAATGTTTTTATAACCTTTCCAATTCCTATATAGCTGTGTTTCCTGGACCATTGATCTAAATGATCTCCAAGATGAATAAACTTGTAGAACACTGAAAATAATTTGTAAATAAAAATCTTTGTTTTAGATTTCTGTACACTTACTTCTCTAGAAACTCTCAATTCCCAGCTGAACACCAAAAGGAATTTGGAGTAATATTGAGAAATTGTATGTTCTTTGTCACAATGTATAAATTGCAATTGGACACTTTCTTCTTTAATTGTCAGTGAATTCAAGAGCCATGTGCCTGAAATTTGAACAAATCACCGGTAGATGGTGGCCTTGCAACTTGGCAGCAGCTAGGACTTCTGGCCTATTTTCACTTTTCTGGGACCATAAACTTTATGTTACCAAATATGGAATAACTGTATGTTAAACAGTTACAAAATTGAACTCACTCTGCTCTCATATATGAATATTACAGGTGTACTTCAGGTACCTACCGTGAAATCTGTGGCTTATAAATTACATACATGCCAAGCAGCCCCTCACTGTTGCCTTGGCCCCACCTAGGTTCTTCATGAGAAGGTTCTTGCTGAGCACCTTGCGTATCCTTCATCTAGTTCCTGGTCCTAGGGAGCTGACTCTGTAAGTTCTGTGTGCGGTCCCTTCACCTCATATCACGGTAGGCACCATGACATGCTTCCTGGATTTCAACTTGTTATCCATTTACCATCTGTCCTCTATGGGAGCATGTGGAATCTTCCGGGTTGTCCACATGAGAGATAGGGAGGTGGTTCTTTCCTTTGGCCAGACTCCTTCATTCTCTTTAAAGATACTCTTAGGTTTTTCTGAGGTAATTCCATACTGTTTTCCACAGCGGCTTCACCAGTCTGCATTCCCACCAACAGTGCAGTAGGGTTCCCTTTTCTCCGCATCCTCTCCAACACTTATCTGTTGCTTTGTTTATGATGGCCATTCTGACGAGTGTGAGGTGGTATCTCATTGTGGTTTTAATTTGCATCTCTCTGATGACTAGTGATGCTGAGCATCTTTTCATATGTCTCCGGGACCTCTGTATGTCTTCCTTGGAGAAGTGTCTGTTCAGGTCTTTTGCCCGTTTTTTAATTGGGTTGCTTGTCTTCCTGGAATGGAGTCATATGAGTAGATCAAGAAACAAGGTACATTTACACAATGGAATTCTATGCAGCAGAGAGAAAGAAGCAACCCTTTGCAATGGCATGGATGGAACTGGAGAGCATTATGCTAAGCAGAATAAACCAGGTGGTAAGGGACAAATACCATATGCTGTCACTTTAACTGGAACATAATCAACAAAAGAAAAAAGCAAGCAAAATATAACCAGAGACATTGAAATTAAGAACAATCTAACAATAGCCAGGGGAGGGGACTGTGGGAAGAAGGGGTTTCAGGAACTACTATAACGGACACATGGACAAAACCAAGGGGGAGGGTGGAAGCAAGGGAGGGAGGTGGGTTTGGATAAGGTGGAGGGGAGGGGAGGGGAGAAAATGCAGACAACTGTACTTGAACAACAAAGTAATTTTAAAATTAAAAAAATAAAATAAATAGATACTCCTAGGCCTGCCCCATGTTGGCATAGAACACCTTGCTCGGGGACTCCCCCGGGGAACCAAATAGAAAGCAGGGTAGGCACTCCTTTGCTTTCGGCCTCTCTCCCGACTTATCTAATATCCCTTCTCCACCAGGCTCCAGGCCAAACGTTGGAGAAGGGACTCCAGAACTCATGCGTCCCACCTCCTCTTGCCTCTCCCGATTGACTCCCTATAACTCTCCCCCAGCCCCAAACCACTCTCCTTGCCCTCTTCCTCTGACTGCTGGCTGGGACTTCTCTTTCCTGCCCTGTTCACCCTGGACTCCATTTCCTTCACATCATGTGATCCTCCTCCACAACCCCAGCATCATATCTGAGCCCTAAGAGATTGGAGGAAGATCACCTTACACCTCGGAGTAGCTAATTCAATAAAGATTTTAAAAATAGCTATACACGAAAAAAATGTATTTTTTAATTCGTAAAATGTCACTGAACACTTTTTTGGGGGGGAAGAAGAGGTAAGAATTTATATCCAAAGCCGAATTAAGTAGACATGTGATAGCTTATATAAAAATTGCTTCCCTTGGTCAGTAGTATGCTGCAGCCTCACCACTGCAGGAGGTCACAGCTTGCCCAAAATATCAAAACTGTTCTGTTCAGTTTAGAAAACTAGGTATTCAGTTTATCTGAATGGGCTGTCTTTATCCCCTACCTATTCTCTGCTTTTCCTCAGTTAAAACTAAAATCACAGGCCAAGTATATGTCTACCACTCCCTTCCTCTTTGTTCCCAGAACTCTCCATTTCTAATGGAAAGGACTCGGGGAGGGATGAGACGCACATGGCGGCTCACGATCTGGGCCGCGATCTCCCTGTGAGAGCTTATTCTCTCGGATTCCTGGTTATGAACATGTGCAAACATGTCTGTCTGCGTTTGACAAAAATCTCCATCCAAAAAAGAAGTTGATTTTATCCATTAGCATCTACCAAAGATGTCAGGGAATTTTTTTGAAAATCATTCTTATGTCTTATTCAAATTTATTTCAATTGAACAATTGTTTTCTCTGGTTAAAATCAGCCCAGTACCAGTATCACGGATTGAAATGAGGCAATAGCTGATGTTCAGTCAGTATCTGGAATCTGGCAAAACGAAAAGTGTTCCTGATTGGGAATCAGGAACAATGACAACAACAAATGAAGCTCTGCCGTCATTCCGCATGTGTGTTTGAGTAGCCCCTTTCAGTTCGTGTCACTCTAAACTCCTTCTGCTATAAAACAAGGAGTTATAGTCCCTTTTTTTCTTAGGTCTTCACTTTGATTAAAAAAATTGTGATTCTAGTATCTCCAGGGGGAAAGTGGCCACATAGATTGTAAAAACAGACAAGGCAACATTTTAAGAAGCTACCCCCACTTCTAACTATGCCCTTCTATGTTTCCTGCCAAAGCAACAAGGGATGTGGACTGTCTCTTAATGTCACCAGGACAAAGGATTAAAGGAAGAAAAAAGGATCCAGATGTTTCCATTTGGGGTAATTGAATTTTCAGACACATCTCATTCAGATGAGCTGTATCCAGGGACAATTCAGCCAAAGACATAAAAGTGAATCTTACAATTCAACTGGGTTTTTGTGATACCATTTCCCATTCAGGACTCTAATCAATATTATCCCTTCACATGTCTGTGATGACATGATAGGAGTTAAGAGGAAGAACACCCTTAATCAGAAAGCAAATCAAAACCTCCAGCCCCCAGTGGTTTAACAGCAGAGTTTATTGCATGCCCACTGAGTACAGGGAACTGTTTTAAGTGCTATAATGAAGGGGTACAAAAAGTAGGAATAATGGTACTCCAAAAAGTTCTCAGTTTAGTTGCAGAAAATATGAACATAATAAAAAACACTTTATGACCTTTAAAAAACCTCATATAAATGGTAAGTGTTTATCTGCACATTGAATGTTTTCTTTAATCCTTCAAGGTTAGGGTGTCATATACACTTAATTAAACCAAGAAGGAGGGGGCCAAAATTTGCATCCTTTTTGAAAAATTTAATCATCTACCAAGTCTTTTAATTTTTGTGGTAGACTTTCAGCTTAGGAAATAAATTAGAAACCAGAGCCATAAATAGATAGGGTAAACAATTTACTCCCCAAAACTTTTGGAAGTGAAAAGGGGGACTTTTAAGAATTATACACGCAGAACAGGCATAAAGTGCGGGTGTTTGGGGAGAACTGGGATGAAGACACTCCTCAAATTGCAATGGGGTCACGTCCCAATAAACCCACCCTAAGCTGAAAATGTCATTAAGTAAAAAATGCATTTAGTACACCTAACTTACCAAACAGCATAGCTTAGGCTAAGTCTACTTTAAATGTGCTCAGAACACTGACATTAACCTATAGTGGACAATTATCTTGAGTTTCATCTCAAGAGTAATTGTCTTTCTCTTCTTCTCACCAGAAGGACGAGACACAGACAGGCATTTTGGAGACATTATGGGATGTGAAAACACAACATCCCCAAATTGCTGGCGACACCATCCACTGAAGAGTGCCTGGCAGGGAGCTGGCGGGAGACCACATAACGCTAGCTGGGGAAAAGATCAAAGTTAAATTTGAAGCATGGTTTCTGCTGGATGTATATCCCTTTTGCACCATTGTAAAGTTCAAAAATTGTAAGTTGAACCATTGTAAATCGGGGACCATATGTATGTGGATGCCCTCAAGATAAAGAAAACAGATATTTCCCAGGGGTTGACAGGATTGCAGTGAGCTTTACTTTGGGTCAGAATGCTGAAGCAAAAAGTACAACAGAGCCTCATAGTCTGTCTGGCTGAATTCCTCAGTCAAGCCTCCCCTCAAGCCTGAAAAATTCAAGGTGACCTCTGTCACCTACTTTCTCCCCTGTTCATTGCTTAAATAAGCATTTACTCTTTTTTTTGAGCACCTGCTTTGAGAGCATGGAGTGAATAGCTAACTCCTGTTAAGGAGTTGGTTGCTGCCTTGGACAAATAAGACTCGAGTGTGATTTGCAATACTTAGATATATCACCAGGCACTGTGGAATATATTGCCAAATAAATCCTGCAGACAATGAGTTGGAAGTTAAGCAGTAGGAGAGATCATGTAGCGTGGGGAAGGAGGTAAAGCTTTAATTTGGGTGTTGAGGGACAAAAGACAAATTTCAATTTATAGTGTGAGTGACATATTGTGCTTTCCATTTTATTTCCCAATCAGCAAATGACAAACTATGAAATATAGAAACTGACAACCAGCAACAACAACAAAAAAACCTTTCAACTTGCATGGCAGAGTATTACAGGCTCTAGTATATAAAGGGTTTTATAAATCATGAGAAGAATAAACATTGCTGAAGAAAACTGGACCAAGGACAGGAAAGGTCAATGAATAAAGGAGGAAATGTGAATAACCGTTATGCATCTGAGAACTTATTCACTTATGAATATAAAAAAGTGAAACAACCTTGACAAAATAGTGGAAACAGGCCGAGGGAATGGTCACGTCAGGACCGTTGGTAGGAAGAGTGCATTGGGCATCTCATCTTCCCAATCAGTATGCTCCCCTTTTTCTAGAATGAGGTTGTGTGATTTCAGAAATCTCACTTTTAGAGATCCATCATCCTAAGGAGATAATCGGACAAACTGCACAGTGACATGCAAGATTGCTCAGTATGGTGCCATTTATATTAATGCACAAAATTAAAACCAAGTAGTAAATACTTTGATAGGATATTTACTTAATAAATTTTGGTACACCCATACATGAAATAATATACAGTCACTGAGAAAGTTTATGTGCATTACTATTCAGTGAGATATTTTAAATGAAAAAATCAGGTTAAAATGTGTAAGCTCACATTTATGTGTATTTATCTAACACATAATACCAATATACTTATATATTAGATGTATATCTATTTATTTACATATATCACTTAGATTTTCATAATTTTTGTAATTATAGTGGTAGCTGATAGTGTTTTTTGGGGGGGTTGTTAGGTTTGTTTTCTTTTTTATAATTTATGTTATATTTTTTGAATTTTATTCAGTGAGTATGTGTTGTCTTTATAAACAAATTATACCATTAAAACAATTGAAAGTACTTTGAGAAAAAATCTCTTGCTGATTTGATAAGCAGTATCCACATAATAGGTACATAAACACATTTCCAAGGTTGTTCCTCATAGAAATTCTCAATATAAACTACTGGTGTTCCCCTAAGGCATGATTTAGTGCAAAAAATTCTGAAAAGGCCCATGTCTCTGCAGGTCTAACTTGATCCAAGGACCTATTTTTGGATGTCTAGATGTGGCATTGATGTCATTTCATCCAAATATGGCTTTTCTAACTGAACTTCTGAACAAAACACACTGCTGTGGATTTGAGATTGTATCTGATGGGGCAAAAGTGGGCTTACACTTGTATGTGGAACACAAGGTTTACTCTTCTATTATTACTTATTAATTATTGTATTATTTTCCATATAAACAACTGTTAATTTCCTTTTTCCTCACCCTGAATTTTATGACAGCTTCCTGGAGTGCCTCTATAGAGCTGGTTGTCCTTGAAGTATCTTAGCCATCAATTCTAAGGATAGGATTAACATCCTTTTGTTGAAGCTAAGGAACCTATTAGTGTGAGGAGAGCTAGCCAAGATAGAAGACGATCCCTCCTCCTCTCTTCAGTAAGGAGACCTTAGCAAGACTGAGTTTTTCTGAAGGAAAGAGTTTTAAATCCTCTTCAGGGTACAATCAGGGTTCTACTTATGTAGCATCATCAAACTTGTTTTGGCTCCAAAGTTTCTAAGGCAGTTATAAACAGATGCTCATTTTGACCAAACCATCGTAAACTCTGTGAAATGAATGCCTCCAAATGCACAGTGCTAATTCTTTGTTTATCCTCCCAAATACACTGGATGGCAAGGTAGCTAAGTGAGGAAATGTGTTGCATGGTATAATTATTTATAAAGCAGAAGAAAAAATCTTTCCAAAATAACTGTATTTTAGAATAATCAATTTGTTTGTAGTCCTAGTTTTTGGTTCTAAATACCTACAGGAAAAAGTTATCTGCTGAACTCATTCTTAATTTAAGGCAGTGAAATATATTGTTTGCATAAAAAAAGAAGTCTTGTTTGTTGTAGCTGGAGTTACAATCTAG
Source organism: Micronycteris hirsuta (assembly GCA_004026765.1). Lineage (NCBI taxonomy): Eukaryota > Metazoa > Chordata > Mammalia > Chiroptera > Phyllostomidae > Micronycteris > Micronycteris hirsuta. Next base: position 204,502 of record PVJI01000337.1, on the reverse strand, counting down.
TTGGGCCAAATAAAGTTGTACAAATGGAGTAAGTCAAGTCATACAAAATAGGACTGTTAAAAAATCAAGACCTAAGTCATGTAGTACATAGAACTTTAGAAAAATTACAAATGACAATGAGTTTGAGGAAAATCACACACACACACACACTCACATGAGTCCCAAGTTCTGTATGTACTCAAAATGTAGAGAAAAAGAACCTCTGGGTGGTTAAGCTTGAGCAGTGTATTTTCAGAGCACCACAGGCAGCTCTGATGGGCAGCCAGGTTGTGAACCACTTCTCCGAGGGGCGAGCCATCTGGCCCCACTTAGTGCCGCTGGCAAATGAAAGGTGGGCCTTCCACTGCAGGACTTATGAACTAATAAGCAGTTAAAATAGTATTGGGTTTGGAACCAACTAACTCTTGGAGCAAACTGTCCAAAAGACCTCCAAGGTTGAGGCCAGTCATTTTTGTATTTTTGATGAAAAATTTTTTCCTGGAAAATTTCTTGCTATTTTTTTATTACAAAAGTAGCACATTTACTATAGAAATTTTGAAAATATATAAAAGAGCACAGAGGACATAATAAGATAACCTGTAATTCTATCAATCAGATATAACCACAATATTTTCTATATCCTTTAAGGTTTCTTTTATACATAAATGGAAATATATTGTACATACAGTTTGTAACATGCTTTTTAAAATTAGCAATATAACAGTAGTATTTTATTAATATTCTATGAAATGGTATTCGATGACTACAGAAAATTTTATCTCATATTATTGGTCTTCTGTTGTGGGGAAAGTTATTGATTTTCCATTTTGGAAAACTTTAGCTTTTCATTATGATTCATAAATAATCTTGAAATGATTCTCCTTGAATATCTCTCTCTAGCCACATTCTGAATATTTCCTTAGGAGTCCTATATGCAGGATTAACTGGGTTAAAAATGACTATTCATAAGGAATTTCATACATGTTGTTGACTATCCTTAGGAATTTTACATTTTGACCAGAATTTACAATTCTTGAATTATTACCAATATTGAATATTTTACTGTCTTTGCCTGATTATGTTTTATATTTATTTCTTAATGAATAAATATAAATTTATTTATAGGGGGTTTGCCTTTTCCTGTTGATGCAAACTCTGTGTTTCACATGAGTAGTTTAGAGAATATTTTTCCTACTTTATTTACTTAATTTCTTTCTTACAGTGTTTTTAGATATATAAAAGTTGATAACTACTTTTTGAGAATAATTCTTAATTCAAATGTGTTCCTACAAAATGGAGCCAGCCTTGGAAGGATCATCTAGATGGCAAGAATGAGACAGTCTTATCTATAATGAACTACTCAAAACTCAGTGATCTGCCTTGCTTAACAATATCTAGTTTAGGAAAAGGTCATGTAATCATGATATAAATTTAAGTCACTGCTTTACAGTTCAAGGGGTACTTAGATTTTAAGCCTTTCCTCTAGTTCAGCACTGTGTTAAAGCACATTTCTTTTGTTAAAGAAATTTTAGGCATTGAGGAATAGGGTAAAATTAGTTCTGCAACTATTTATTGAATACATAATATGAGTCACTAACTTAATCAAGCATCAGTTGCCTATGTATAAGGACATCTGTATGAACATACTACACTGAAAATAATATTAAAAATATATTGATGGAAATGTATGCCTTATTTTATTTATTTAATAATAAAAGTTTAAAACAAAAATTTGATCCTATGTAGAGCTGAGACTTGGGGATCAAATGACTAACTCAAATTCTTCAGTGGTTGTTCAGTGTGATTGATATTAAAACATAGAATGACCCACTACAAATTCAATGCTTAGTGAAGGAACTGTTATTTTTAAAAAGCTTCTGACCATTAAGAAAAGACATAGAGGCCAAATACAGTTAAAAGAAATAAGCCAGAGAATTTTCCAAAATCTAACTGAAGTGTGGGTGTGGTTGAGTATGAATGTAGCTGCAGACTTAATGGAATTCTTGTTTTTTAAAAAATTTTCTATGTTTCAGAGACTGCATATTTGTTTGTACTATTTTATTACTGCATGAGGATTTTATTTTATGTGGCTAGGGTCTGTTTTTCTTTTTGCAATTTCTATGTTGAAAATCTTCCCATGTAATCAAAGTTACACATACAAACACACACACATGCACATGTATATATACTTTATTTTAGTTTGGCCCTTTAGTCAATATGGCTTGATTTATATGTGGGTTCCATAACTAATGTCTCCTGCATGCTAAACAAATTTGCTAAACACAGAAATCTGAAGTTACAGATTTGCTCCCCTCCACTGAGGGCAGCATGGGATGTATGTATCATTCCACTGCTCATCTCTTTCTCCAGACTCCTGGCTTTTATTCGAAGTCACTTGTATTTGTCAGAGGACTCAAAGACCTGATCAAGAAGTTGGAAACCAAAATGTATAGAAACTGAAATGGGAATTTGGAGAGAAGGAAAAAATAAATAGGACAAAATTGAATACTGTGGAAAACCCACCTTGTCTTAGGAGGACAACAGAGGAGGAAGGGCCCTGGAATGCTAAGGAATGATTGGAAGATGAAGGCATCAAGCACAATATCCACCTGTCCACCGGGTGTCCACTGAGTATGGCTCCTGAAGAGCGTGGTTTGACATTTAAGCAGACACTGAGATGGCTTCTTGGAGGGGTCAATAGGCTTGGGTAGGAATCATGTCTGACATATGCAGCATCGGGCAAGACACTGTGTGATTGGAAGATACTCATTTATACAAATCCTACCTGAGAGTGGAACAAGGAAAAGAATGGAAGGTGAGAGATGGAGAAAAAAGGGGAGAGAGAGAGAAAGAGAGAGGGAAAGAATTTTAAAGATGCTGTTACATCCTGGATTAATGAGTGATATGGATGATTTGTTTTTCTGATATAGACCAAAAAAAAAAAAAGCATAAGAACATGATTTAGTAGATGAAAGAAAGTCAGAGTCAAATATATATATATGCGGATCATTTGGTAATCATATTCATTGTGTTTTTTTTTTAACCCAAACTACCCTTAACACTCCCTTACAAATACCCTTCATTTCCTCGCCCTTCTTGGATGTGCTTGGGTAAACACGCATTGACTGGAATCACTTAAAACCCACAACCATAGTGTAGAAGGGACATTTCATCCTCACTGTCAATAGCCTCTTCCCAAAACCAAGAAATAAGAGTTTGTCCTCCAACTTTGCTCTTAGTTTTCAAGATTGTTTGACCTATTCTGAGACCCTTGCATTTCAATATCAATTTTAGGATCAGACATCAGTTGGGATTTTGGGGAATATTGCCATATTTTACAATATTAAGCCTTCTAATCCATGAACTTGGGTTATCTTTCTGTTTCTTTAGTTGCTCTTTCATTTCTTTTAACAAAATTTTAGAATTTCTAGACTAAGTTTTACACTTCTTTGTTAAATTGATTCCTAAGTATTTACCATATTTTTCAGACTATAAGATGCACCTTCCCCTCCAAATTTGGGAGGAAAATGGGGGTGCATCTTATAGTCTGAATGTAGCTTACCTGTCTGTTTACGTTTACATTGATGAAATATTATGTTATTTATGTTATTAAATATTTTATCACAGTTTTTGCTTCAAAATTTTTCCCCCTATTTTCCCCCTCTAAAACCTAGGTGCATCTTATGGTCTGGTGCATCTTATAGTCTGAAAAATACAGTAATCTTTTTATATTATTGTAAATGGAATTGTTTCTTTAATATTATTTTTGATGTTCATTGCAAGTAAATAAAAATACTATTGTTTTTCTATATTGATCTTGTGTTCTGCAACCTGTATGAACTTGTTCATTGGTTCAAGTATTTTTTTAATGGTTTCCCCAGGACTTCCTGTAGGCAAGATCATGCCATCTGCAAATAGAGATAGTTTTACTTCTTGCTTTTCAACCTGTATCCTTTATTCCACTTTTCTTTCCTAGTTGCCCTGGCTAGAATCTCCAGTACAATGCTGCATAGAAGTGGTGAGAGCAGATATTCTTGTTTTGATCTGGATCTGAGCTATTCTTTTAAGTCTGATGAAGTCCTAGCTCTTTGTTCTTTCAGGTGATCCAACCACACTTCATAAAATGCTCATCTGAGTCAGATGTGATGATATTCTACAATGGATAAAGGATCCTTACCCTGATAGTTGGCATTACCAACCAGAATGCTCAGAACCAGTGGTTGGACATAGCACCATGAATGCACAACTTTACATTCTCAGGCTTTAGTCACGAGAGTACAGGCTACAATAGGTACTCGATTGTTATATTCTGTTCATGGAAGTTGAATGTGTCTCTAGAACATTTGAACCAATGTATATGCCTTTATTTTCACTAATGTTATCAATTTTCAGTAATTTCACTAATGACCCATTTACAACATTTTATACTAATTAGCTAGATTTGGTGTTGGTTAGAAATAATGACAGCTGAAGCACTTGTAGTAGTGACATCTGGAGAGTAGATGTTCTAATGTAATGTTGTCCAAACACCCTACAAGGTTTGATTCTGAATCGGGACAACTAACTGTCCCTAGAGTGTAGCTTAAATTAGTGCGTGTGAGCACAGGCATGACTTAGAGTGGCTGACACAGAACTCATGATTCCTTACTACGGACGCTTTACCACGGAACTTCTCAGCTCATTAAATTATGTCACCTGTTCATGTGCTTAAGCCAAAATTCTAGGTGTTAGCCTTGATTTTTTGATTTCTCACTTTTTATACCCTGTCATTAGCAAGTCATTTTGCTTCTACCCTAATTTGTAGTCTAGAACCATCATCTTCTCCACTGTTACCACCATAGTCTATACCAACAGATTTACGTTTATTAAAAAAACTGAAGTGGTGTGGTAAGGAGTCTGATGCTGGCTCCTAGTGGTCACTGCTCTTCTTTTTTTGAATGTCTCAGCTAGCTTCCTAACAGGTGTGCTGGCTTTCCCCCACAGTCATCCCTTCTTCCCACTCCACCTGACTCCGTTCTTAGAAATACAGCAGAGGGATCTTTTAAAAAATATAAATTAGATTGTGTCACTTCCCTTATTGAAACCATCCAAAGACTTCCAATTATACTTGGGATGAATTCCAGACTCCTTTCTCTAGAATGAAGTCTCCATGGTTGAGCTCCTGATTAATCGTTGTCCTCATTTCAAACAACCTCCACCTTGCCCACTATGTTCCAGCCATGCTAGCCAACCTTTTGGTTCCTGAAAACGCCAAACTCGTTCTTGCCTTGGGGCCTCCGCACTGGCTGTCTGGCTTCCTGCTCTGTTCAGAAAGTTCTTCCCCTAATCTCAGGACTGCTGTTCTTGTCATTCAGATCTCAACCTAAGTGTTAACTTCTTAGAGGAGCCTCCTGATCATATGTTCAAATTTAGATCCACCCTGTCATGCCCTCCTACGTCTGCCTATTTGTCTGCACTACACATTTAGATGCATGTGTCTTCTCCTGGCCATGATATAAGCCCCACTGACACCAAAAATCTTGTTTATGTTGCTCACCTTTGTATCTGTATCATGGAGAAGGTGCCTCGTACCTAGAGGTGCCCAAATGTTTGTTGAATAAATGGAGATGTGGAAATTTCAGAACAGAGTCTGACATTTGGACAAAAGGGCCATCAAAATTATTCTGCTTGACTGGCATTTTTGGTATCAAATACTGTCTAAATAAATGAGTTATGATCAGGGGGCTCAATGCTTCTTTAGGGATAGTCATTAATTGTATGGCATTTGTTATAATAGGATATAATTAGGATCCACTTTAAAAACATGGTATGCATTATTTGTTTAATTTCTGCATCACTAAATGATTTACATCCTAATTGTCCTGAGTAGTCCTAGAACTTGTCTATTTAACTTTCCTACAGTGTCTGATCCATCAGTTAACTACTCTCTGCACATAGAACTCTTGGCCAGGATTTTAAAAGAATAGAAAGCCCTTGTGATACCCACCCAGTAAAGAAACTCATCAGTATTCCTGACTATTTGAAAAAGAAAAAGAGTCACATTGTCTTAGACAAGAAATCTCAGGTGCTAGACTCTTTCCCCATCTTCTTAGCTTCCTTGTCAAATGTCATTTGACTATGTATGTAAGGATTTATTTCTGGGTCCCTCTTTTATTTTAAATATTATTTATTTGAATCTTCTTTTTCTTAGACTAGTAAAGGTTTGTCAATTTTGTTTATCTTTTCAAAAGACCAATCTTAGTTAGATTGATTTTTTCCTATACTTTTTCTGGTCTCTGTGTCATTTATTTCTGCTGTGATCTTTGTTATTTCCTTCCTTCTATAACTTTGGGCTTAGTTTGTTTTTCTTTTTCTAGTTCCTGGAGGAGAAAGCTTAAATTGTTTATTTGAGATAATTTTTATTTCTTAATGTAGACCCTTATTACTATAAACTTTCCATTTAGAAGTGCTTTTGCTGTATCCCATAAATTTTTGATATGTTATGTTTCCCTTTTTGTTTGTTTCAAGATCTTTTTTGATTTCCCTTTTGATTTCTTCTTTGACCAATTGGTTGTTTAGGATTGTGTTGTTTAATTTCCATATATTTGTAAAGTTTCCTGCTTTCCTACTGTTACTGATTTTTAATTTCATACCACTGTGGTTAGGAAAGGTATTTGGTATCTTTTTTGAAACCAAATGATTTAAACTTAAATTTGCTAAGACAATTATGGCCTAACATATGATCTAACGTGGAGAGTGTCCCATGTGCACCTGAGAAGGATGTGTACTCTGTGGTTCTTAGATGAAATGATCTGTATTTTTCTATTAGGTACATTTGGTCTAAAGTACAAGTCAAGTTCAATGTTTCCTTATTGATAACCTGCCTGGTTGGTTGGAACACTTTCATTGTTGAAAGTAAGGTATTGAAGTCTCTTACTATAATTGAATTGTTGTCTCTTTTTCTCTTCAGATTTATTAATACTTGCTTAATATAGTTAGGTGTTCCAATGTTGGGTGCATATATATTTATAATTGTTATATTCTCTTGATGAATCGAGCTCTTTATCATTATATATGACTTCCTGTGCTTCTTATTACAGTTTTTGACATTGAGTGTTTTGTCTTATGTAAATATAGCTACTACTTTTCTCTTTTGGTTTTTATTTGAATAAAATATCTTATTTCCTTCAAAGTCCTGAACTTTTAGCCTATGTGTGTTCTTAAAGCTGAATCTCTTGCAGGCATTGTAGTTAGATTTTTCTTTTTTAAATCCATTCAGCCACTGTCTGCCTTTTAATTGGAGAATTTACTGTATTCATATTTAAATAATCATTGATAGATAAAGACTAATAATGCCATCTTATTGTTTTCTGGCTGTTTTATAGTCCCCTAATCCTTTTCTTTTTCACTGTTTTCCTTTGCGAATTGATGATTTTCTTTCTTTTTTTATGATTGTTGATTTTAGAGAGAGAGGAAGGGGGAGAGAGAGCGAGAGAGAGAGAAACATCAATTGGTTGCCTCCCACGCCACCACAACTGGGGGAATTAAACCCACAACCTAGGCATGTGCCCTGATTGGGAATTGAACCGCAAACTTTTGGTGTATGGGGTGATGCTCCAACCAACTGAGCCACGTCGGCCCAGGGCATGAATTGATGATTTTTCATAGTGGTATGCTTTGATTCAATTCTCTCTATCTTTTGTGTATCTACTGTGGGTTTTTGCTTTGTGATTAGCATGAGGTTTACATAAAACATCTTATAAACATAACTGAGTTTTTAAAGCTGATATCAGCATTTTAAGCTGACAACTTTGCATATGAAAAGCTCTACCCAGTTTTTTCCCAATCTACCAGAGAAGCTATATTCTATAACAGTATGAGTCTGGGAAAGTAGAGTGGGAAGATATGATCAAAGTTGGGGATGCTGGATTAGATAAACCTGTGTCCCTCCCAGGAACAGGACACTGATCAAAGCAAAGTTTTCTCCAGGAGAAGGAGGTCTGGGTCCCATTAGTCTCACCTGGATCTCTGAGGGCGGGCAGCCTTGCCAATGTTCCCCTTGGCATATGGGCAGAAGAACTGACGACGCCATTAGCTGTGACAGGCATTCGAGCAGGCAGAAAAGCTGTTTGCAGCTCCTATCTTTCCTGAAGCCTCACAAGGGGCTACCCTTCCCTTCACTCTTGATCTCCCCTGAGCCCACAAGAAGGAGAGGGGAGATCTGGATGGGGGTGAAGAGATGAGAATTCTGGGGCTTAGAATGAGACGGCTTCAGAGGGCACAACTGTATAGACTTAGCAGTTTTCCCAGGATTGCAGCATCTCTCACACACACATGAAAAAAGAGAGGTGAAGGAGATAGAGTCATAGGCACCTGGGAACCATGCGTGAGTCCCACCTGGAGTAGAAGGTTTGCAGAGGGTTGGGAGCACAGAAGCTAAACTGAGTCATTTCTGGTCCCAAAGACTCATCCTGACAGTTGCCCACACCACTGGGGATTTAAAATCAGCACCAAGAAGGGAGTGAAATAACTTGGAGAGGGTGAAAACTCCTGAATGGACTGTGTTTTCAACTTGTAATTAAAATTTCCCTTTGGAGTGAGGAAATCTCAACTGGAAATGAGAGCTCTGAATTTAAAATCAAAATGATTAGATTGAGTTGAGGTAGGGTGACCTTGTCTTAGGATGTGGGATTTTGATGGTTAAAACCTAAAAAATCTTGGGTAAACCTGGATGATTGGTCACTCTATTGCAGACATAAAGAAAGTGGAATTTTTGCATGCTCAAGTTTCTGACTATGAAATTCATACCCATTGACATTCAAAAAGGCCAATCCTGAACTCTCCAATGTGGAAGGATCCCATATACACACTGGAGTGGACCCTGATGCCACCACTGAGTCTGTCTTTTAAAAAGGTCTTATTGTCCCAGCAGCTGGGAGTGCTGTTGGTGGACAGCCTCAGCTGTCAGCTCCCACAGGGTTTGCCTCAGCAGTGAAGCCAGCTCAGCCCTTCCTGTGGTGGCACTCATGCAGTGACTGACTGATCCACCCAGGAGTGCACATTCTGGCCGTCTCCTCCCAGCTCAGGACAATAGTGAAGGCCCTTCTAGCTCTACAGCTTTCTGATGAGTAGACTGAGGTTGTTGTTGCATTGCAGCCAACTTCTCCCTCTGCCCAACCGTGCTTCCTTCCTTTCCCTTCCCTTCCACAGGTGTTAATGCCAAGGGCATTCACTAATAGACATAGTGCATATTAAGCTCTGTCTCAGAGACTGCTTCCTGAAGAATCCAACCTGAACCCAAACCAACGCCATTCTTCCAAATTGCTTTCAGTCTATTGCCTGAGACCACCCCACAAGGACATGTAAGTCATGGGGAACTCACTGGCTGAGCCTGAGGAAACTGGTCTGCCTTAGGAGCTGTCTAAGGAACTATCTTCTTTTATTCTGCAAGGCCTTTTTAAAAAAATATTGAATTTATTGTGGTGACATTGGTTAATACATAGAGGTTTCAAGTGCACAATCCTATGATACATCATCTGTATATTGTGTTGTGTGTTCACCATCCAAAGTCGTCTCCGTCTGTCACCATTTATGTCCCCTGAACCCGCTTCTACTCCCCACCCCCCCACCGCAATTTCCCTCTGGCAGTCACCATACTGTGTCTGAGTTGTTCTTGGTTTTTTTTTTTTTTTTTTCTTAATCCCATCACCTTCTTCTTTTTTTTTTTGTTAAGTTTTATTTTTAATTGTGGGAAAGTACATATAGTATAAAATGTATCTTCTTAACCATGTTGTAAGTGTATAATTCAATAGCGTTGTGTATGGTCACATTGTTATGTAACCAATGCCCAGAACTCTTTTCATCTGCAAACTGAGAGTAGTATAAGCAGCCTCTGGGAAAACTTCAAGAGTTCTAATATTCACATCATTGGAGTGCCAGATGGAGAAGAAAGAGCAAGAAATTGGAAATCTATTTGAAAAAATAATGGAAGAAAACTTCCCTAATTTGACAAAGGAAATAGACATGCAGGTCCAGGAAGCACAGAGAGTCCCAATCAAGTTGGACCCAAAGAGGACCACACCAAGACACATCATAATTAAAATGCCAAAGGTTAAAGATAAAGAGAGAACCTTACAAGCAGCAAGAAAAAAGCAGAGAGTTACCTACAAAGGAGTTCCCATAAGACTGTCAGCTGATTTCTCAAAAGGAACTTTGCAGGGAAGAAGGGGCTGGCAAGAAATATTCAAAGTAATGAAAAACAAGGACCTACAACCTAGATTACTCTGTCCAGCAAAGCTATCATTTAGAATGGAAGGGCAGATAAAGTGCTTCTCAGACAAGGCAAAGCTAAAGGAGTTCATCATCACCAAGCCATTATTACATGAAATGTTAAAGGGACTTATTTAAGAAAAGAAAGATCAGAACTATGAACATTAAAATGACAACAAACCCACAACTATCAACAACTAAAAATAAAACAAACTAAGCAAACAGCCAGAGCAGGCACAGAATCATGGGTATGGGGATCCTTTGGAGGGTCATGAGCTGGGAGGGGGAAGGGGAAGAGAGGGGAAGTGGTGTAGGGATTGGGAAGCATAACTTGTAGGAACAGAGTGGACAGGGGGATGTTGAGAGTAGTATGGGCAGGGGAGAAGCCAGGGAGATTACACGGATGACCCATGGATGTGAACTAAGGGGGGTGATTGCTGGAGTGGGGGGTACTGAGCAGAGGGGGGCAATGGGAAAAAATTGGGACAACTGTAACATCACAATCAATGAAATATACTTTTAGAAAAAGGCATTTCCTATTCTCTGATCCTCCCACACCCTCGCAACCACCATTCTACTTTCTGTCTCTATAATTTGACTTCTCTAGGTACCTCATAGTAACTGGACTCATACAGTATTTGTATTTTTGCAAGTGGCTTATTTCACTTAGTATAATGTCCTGTAGCGTCATCCATGTTGTGGAATGTGCCAGAATTTTCTTTTTTAAGGTTGAATAATATTCCATTGTTTGTATACACCACATTTTGTTTATCCGTTCATCTGTTGATGGACACTTGGATTGTTTCCACCTTTTAGATATTGTGAATAATTCTGCTAGGGACATGAGTGTGTGATTATGTCTCTTTTTATCAAATTTATGGGGGATGATATTGGTTAATAAAATTATGTAGGTTTTAGATGTAGTTCTATCATACATCATCTGTATATTGTCCTGTGTGTTCACTACCCCAAGCCAAGTCTCCTCCCATCACCATTTATCCCCACTTTATCCTCTCCTACCTCCCCCTACTCTTTCCCTCTGGTAATCACCATGCTGCCATCTGTGTCTGAGTTTTATTGTTGTGGTTGTTAATCCCTTCAATTTTTTCACCCAGATCAGCAACCCCTGTCCCTCCTGACAACTGTCAGACTGTTCTCTCTATCTATGAGTCTGTTTCTACTTGGTTTGTTAGTTAGAAAACCCAGTCCTGTTTCTGGCCATTCCTGCTTCAGCCTTCATTGCACCTCTCTCCAGGTCCCTTTTAGAATAACAAAATAACTAGAATAACTGGACCACTAAACCCTCAGATAACTTGTGGTGGTTCTTTTAGAAAAACTCCGAGAGAAACAGGTGTGCACACCGTGCAAGGCGGAAAAGGAGAGCCAGCTTTTCCTGGGCTTCCATGCTTTACCTGAACGAGGGAGATTGGCGGCTTGCCAAGAGCTGAGGGGTAGTTCTTAACTTCTCTGCTGCTCAGTTGGTTGGTAGTGAGCAGCCCCCCCCCCACCTATGCTTTCCCCCATTTTCCTGGGTGCCATCCATCTCTGAAGGAGGCTGAGTTTGGGGGCCTTTCCTAGTTTAATGGCTGAGGGGGAGTCTGGAGATGAGAAGGAGAAAGTCTGCAGAATACATGGTGAATTAAGAAACCCAAAGGCAGGTCTATGGGATAGAGAGCTGGGGCCAGTGGGAGGAGGAGGCTAAACTGAGGGGGGCAATTTTGCCCATTTCCTTGCAGACCCTCTGCAATGTCAGACTCTGCCCTGCTGTGAGGATCTGCCACAGCGGGCCCTTGCCCTTTACAAATCTTATTTATTTATTTACTTATTTACTTATTTTTTCAAAATGGCCTTGCTCTGGATTAGTGAAGATATGCTGGACAGCTTTCTATCTCTGCCTGGCACTATGCTTTCATAAGAATACTACCCTAAATTTTAATCAAGAGAGTGGAGAGGAAATGAAAAAAAAATACGAAGAAAAAGCAAACCACCATAATCAACAGAGACAGAGTTAGGGGTAGAAGGAAGGACAGGGAGACACCCGGCTAAAAATGTTGGCATTTAATCAGGGATTTGGCAGGAAGTGGGTAAGGCAATTCCAGAATGACAAAAACCAACCCGAACCCTTTAATGGAGACTTTGTCAAAGTTTGCAAATACTCCGGTGGGCTTTAAAAACCTTTCCCCCCTCCACCCTTAAGTTTTTGCCCAGGCCTAGAGGTGAATGTGAAATAATTGAAAGAGAAATGCAGGCTCTATTGACTTTTTTTTTTTCAAAGGGAAAACAGGCCACAAGTTTCATAGGAAATCCTCTCAGTGAGCGTTTGGCCCTTGAGAACAGGACTGGCTATGCAATTTGCAAAGGTCACTGCAAAATAAAAATGTAATTCCCTTGTTCAAATTATCAAAAATTCCAAGATGACAGGAGAGCACGATACCAAACGTGGGCCCTTCCTGAGCCTGGGGTCCCTGTGTGAACTGCACAGGGCACCTGCGCAGAAGCTGTCCCTGTGTAGGAGTCTCTGAAGGTTTCCATTGTTCTCATTTTCTGACTTAATGCTTCTTCTTCTTCCACATTAAAAGCGTCAGGAATATGATTATTGTGTTTGTGTATGTGTGTGTATTCCAATACTGTTTATAGGCACTGAATTTGATTTTCCAAATGGCTTTTTAAAACCTCAAACATTTCCCAAATGCAATCGATGATGTCAGTACTACTCTTAGATCTAAATTGGAGCAAGAGAGACTGCTGGCCTGGGCCCTACACTTTAGAGAGATCAGCTCTGACTCTTTTCCAGCTCAACTCAAAGCTGAGGGCCAAGAAGACATGCCCTCCCAGACAAATGCCCAAGTAGCTACGGCTCCAGAATCCCCTGCCCATATGGCTCTGACCTGCTACCAGGGATGTGCAGACATCTTCCCCCGGTACTTGCTCCCAAGGGTGGACCACGCTACCAGTTAAGGACACCCCATGGCTTGGTCAAAGGACAACTGTTTGTGGGGGGAGGGGTGCTGTTGACAGAGCTTAGTCACTGGCTTGTTTGGTAAGACTCCCCCCATCCCCTGTGTTTGTACGAGCTGGAGGAAGAGCTGGGGTGGGTGCTTTCCCCAAACTGCCAGTACCACGAAGGAATTCCAAGGAGTCTGGGGATTCTAAATGATACCCTGAATTTTCAGGCCATTATTGAAGCTATGAGTATATTTGTCATGGTAGAATCAAATATTTTATTTAACAATTTCTAGTTTGATTTACAACTTATAACACTTTAGACTTACAGTAAGCGGGTTTCCATTTCTATTCTTGCCATGAGTTCTGCAACATTAGGAACAGATCTGGATGGTGGGCAGCAGAGAATGTGTGTATTTCCATAGTAAATCATTTTATAGTTCAATTACTCTAACTTTGTGTGCATGTGTGTACTATTTATACATTTTGACAAAGCTTCTATTTTGATTAATGGGATACAGGAGCTTGTTGGGATGCAATTATTAATTATATATGTACATTTCTCCTCCAAAAGTTTCTCAATTTAGTAAAAATAATATTTTTTTACACATTGTACTTCACTAAAATTTGTATCTACATACCAAAAACCAAATAATTTTATCTTTAATGTTGAAATTTTTACCTGAGCTATATATTAACAATAATGTCAGATATTTCTCTTTGACAGAATGATTATCTGAAAGAAGTATTTTATCTTATGAACTGAATAAAGGAAAATGAACTTTATTGGAACTAATTTTCTCTTTGCTGTACCCAGGATACTGGCACCAAATTGGCCGCCTTCAAGTGTTCGTGCAGTTTTTCTGCTGAAGGAGCCAACACATGCGCAGTTATTCCTTCTCTTCCGTATGTCCAAAAGGAAGCTTGGAATCCAAAGTGGGTGAACGTACTGAAGAAGGACAGTCATTTGAGGTCAGTGAAAAGTCCTGCTTCACTGGGCAATGTGAAAACGCACTTCCTGCCGACGCAGGTGTCCAGCAGTCATTCTCAGATGAAGTCTCAAAGTAACTTCTAACTTTGGGAACAGATACTGGTGCTTCTTCAGAAGATTTGTGTCCTCCGGTTTTCATGTGGGCAGCGATATCACTGAGCCCTCGTGGTTAAGCCCTTCTTTGCAAGTCCCATACTCATCAACATCTTGGTTGTGAAGTTGAAGTCCAGAATTTAGTTTTTTGCTAAATGTGTGCTTTTGGTTTTTTGAGCTTCATGCTGCTGAAAGAGTTCATGGCAAAATAAAAGAGCATCACCAAGTAATAATTGCTATTGATATAGGTATATAAACCATACAATAAATAATGAAACCATGTAATGAGAGTATTCAGGCCACTCTCTATAAGCTCTAAGACAAGATGGCCTGGGTTCCAGCTCCCACATATGTTTTCCACCTCACATTTCCTCTGATTTTGCCAGCGGAAGGTTAGTGGGGTTGTGCCTTTTGAAGGGTGTAGGAGTGGGGAAGACCCAACAACGGCCAGGAGGAGCAGTGGTGTCGAGTCTTTCTTCCATCCTCACCCAAACGGTAAGAAATTAGCTCCCTGAGTTCTCTCTTGCCTGAGGGCACTGGGATTAGCAGCAAGTGCCACGCCTGCTGTCTTTGAAAAGGAGGCGCTTGTTATGCTCAGTCTGGAAAAAACAGGGAAAAGAGAAAGGATTTTTATTGAGCATCTTTTAGATTTAATCACATGTTAAAGTCAAGAGAAAACGCTGTTCATTTCACATACAACCGTCACGCTGCTACATAGGACCATGTGAGAAGCTGAAAATACAAAGTAGAGATCTACCAGTGCAGCTATGGAAATAATTCTGCAATAAAAAATTAAAAATCTGAGGGAAATGTTAGACCAGTTGGGACACTGAGACAACAGGTATAAACTGGGATTGTCCCACCTTGGGTTACCATAGTTACAGGGAAATAAAGAAGCTTGATTTTCTTTGCCCCTTTGGGAATGGTATGCGTCATTTTGCTACCTGGTGTACGGGTGTACCTGGTTTTTCTAAAGGTGTGGTTTCCTGCATAAGCCCTGGGTGCCTGCTTGATGTCTGTGGCTGTTCACCGTTCATCTATCTTTTCACAACTGAAAGTAACTTAAAAGCTGCCTGATGGACTGGGTTGTCTTTGTCATTAGTTAAAATGATAGAGCGGAGCAGGCCAGGGGACAAAAGACCCGTACATGGTGTGTCCTTAATAAATATTTCAATAAGGGAATCGACTGTTGGAGATATTACTGAAAGCCACCAACTTCCTCAGGGCTGTTTACCTTGTAATGGCGCTGATTTCAAAAGTAGCTTCCATGCCCTGGCTGGGTGGTTCAGTCAGTTGGCTCATCACCTGGTACACCAAAAAGTTGGGAGTTTGATTCCTGGTCAGGGCACATACCCAGGTTGTAGGTTCTATCTCCTATTGCAGTGCATAGTGGAGGCAGCCGATTGATGTTTTTCTCCACATCGATGTTCCTGTTTCTCTCTCTTTCTCTTTCCCTCCCTCTCTCTGGAACCAGTGAACATATCCTTGGGTGAAGATTAAAAAAAAGTAACTTCCGTGGTCATATGTTTGTGACTCATATGAACATATGGATATTTAATGGATGTCTAAGTAAGGAATCAAAAAGAACCGGCCAAGATGGAAGCGTAGGTAGACGCACTGTGCCTCCTCGCACAACCAAAAGAGGGAAAACAACAATTTAAAAACAATAAACAACCAGAACTGACAGAAAATTGAACTGTATGGAAGTCCGACAACCAAGGAGTTAAAGAAGACACGTTCATCCAGACCGGTAAGTGGGGCGGAGCCGGGTGGAGAGTGCACTGTGAGACATGGCTTGTGGAGCGGTACCGGCAACACTCCAGCTGCCCATGTCAGGTGTGCTTGGCCAAAATGCGGCCAGCGCACTTGGTTAAAGCCATAGCTGGCCAATCTGGACCCACCCGGCTGAGACTGGTGGACCGGGCAGTCCCTAATTTGCGTGCAGATAAACTGGGAGAAAAAGCTGGGGATCGGAGCAGACCATGCAGCCCACCATCGTGGGGAAATAAAGCCTCAAACCACCGACTGAAAACACCTGTGGGGGTTGAGGCGGCAGCGGGAGGAACTCCCAGCATCATGGGAAAGTTGATTGGAGAGACTCACAGGGACTTAGATCTGTACAAGCCCGCCCACCTGGAACCAGCACAGAAGGACCCAACTTGCTTGTGGGTAGCTGGGGAAGTACAGAGAGTGAAGCAACAGCCATTGTTCTGTATCAGGCCCCACCCCCACAGGCAGTATCACAACACAGTAAAGTGGGTTGCCCCGCCCCTGTGAACACCTAAGGCTCCACGCCTTAAAGTAACAGGTGCTCAGAGAAAGGGAAGGATGGCCCAAATGAAAGAGCAGATCAAAACTCCAGAAAAAATACAACTAAACCACAAAAAGATAGTCAACCTATCAGATGCACAGTTCAAAACACTGGTAATCAGGACACTCACAGGATTGGTTGAATTTGGTTGCAAATTAGATGAAAATATGAAGAATATGCTAAAAGAAATGAGGGGAAATGTCCAGGGAACTGATAGTGATGCAAAGGAAACTGGGACTCAAATCATGGTGGGGACCACAAGGAAGAAAAAAACATTCAACCAGAAAAGAATGAAGAATCAAGATTTCAAAAAACTGAGGAGAGGCTTAGGAACCTCTGCGACATCTGTAAACATCTCAACATCTGGGTCATAGGGGTGCCAGAAAGAGAAGAGGAAGACCAAGGGATTGAAAACTTATTTGAACAAATAATGAAAGAGAACTTCCCCAATCTGGCAAAGGAAATAGACTTCCAGGAAGCTCAGAGTCCCAAAGAAGTTGGTCCCAAAGAAGTTGGACCCAAAGAGGAACACACCAAGACACATCATAATGACCTTACCCAAGATTAAAAATAAGGAGAGAATCCTAGAATCAGCAAGAGAAAAGGAGACAATCACCTACAAAGGAGTTCCCATAAGGCTGTCAGCTGATTTCTCAAAAGAGACCCTTCAGGCAAGAAGGGGCTGTAAAGAAGTATACCAAGTAATGAAAGGCAAGGACCTACATCCAAGATTACTCTATTCAGCAAAGTTATCACTTAGAACGGAAGGGCAGATAAAGTGCTTCTCAGATAAGGTCAAGTTCAAAGAGTTCATCATCATGCAGCCTTTATTATATGAAATGTTAAAGGGATTTATATAAGTCATGGAGGGATATCAACAGGGGAGTGGGAGAGGGAGGGAGGAGGAGAAAGTATAGAGAATAGGCAGCATAAATGGTAGGGAGAAAGCGAACAGAGGGATGTTGAGAATAGTGTGGGAAATGTGGAAGCCAGTGATCTTATGTGAATGAGCCATGGACAAAAACCAAAGCGTGGGGAATGGGAGAGGGTGTGGGGTGGGGGTGGGGAATAGAGGGGGGAAATGGGACAACTGTAATAGCATAATCAATAAAATAAATTTGAAAAAAGAATAAAAGAGTAATAACCCTCTGATATTTCCAGTACCCAGCTCTATGATTGTCTAACCACTATGCCGTATACCTGAAACTAATACAAAATAATATTGAACATAAAGTGTGATTAAAAAAAATTAAAAAAATGTTTAAAAATCAAGAAATATCAATAGTTTCTTGAAAGTCGTTATAAAATGACCTTACATCATTCAAAATGTCAGTGAACAGCTGGGCATCAGAATCACAGTATCTTGTAAGGAGGTTTACAGTAAAAAAATGAGATGGACTGCTTGTCTCAGGGTCACTGGCAAATTGCTGGGTGAAGACCTGCCTATCATATTCTACTGTCTCTGGAATGCTGACTGCAGTTTTTGCCTCTGCTTGACATGTCAAGCTAAGTAGCTAAATGCTGATATTCAGTATTATTTGATCTCCTAATCAGATGCTCATTCAATAGCAGTCACTGCTGAATTTTGCAGACTTGCAGAAATTAAAATTCTACTTGCTTATGTTATTCTTAGCTTACTGCTTTGGTTCCAGGCTTTAAGCTGATTTTTCCCCCCTAGGCTTTTAATTAAACAGATTAAGAAGAACGTGATGGGACAGTGATTAACATTAGGATTAGTGTTACAATCTCTCCTCACTCACCACATCCTGCTTCAAATCTTTTTTTAAATTTTTATTTCCTCAGCACTGAGGAGAGCTGATATTATCATATATATATTTAGCCTATCCCAAGAATGTTATAGGGAGACCAGATATATTTTCTCAAAGGGCATAGAGACACAAGGAGACATTTCTAGTTAGTCTCTAAGAGTTAGTGGTGGTATGTGCTCTGGAACTGAGTTGCTTAAATTCTCTGACATAATAAAATAACTTGTGTTGCTACAAAAATGATCCAGGTGGAAAAAATACCACGTTAGCATAGGCTTTACCAAAGTATGTTCTATGGAATATAAGTCAGTCCATGAAAGGAGGGTTCTGTGGCCAAGACCCTCCCCCAATGGTTACTTCTTAGAGGTTCCCAACACATGTTAACATAATGAAGACTTTGATTGGTTTTGTGATGTAGAAACCATTTACATTTGCTTAACCTGGAGCTTTCTAAAGCTCTAGAGTGTATCACGAAGCCCTCATTCTGCGGGACTTCCCACAGAAACACTGTTGGCGTAGCATCATTTCCTTAAGTCTGTTTTTTTCCCATTCATTGGGCTAAATGACATACGTTCATTACAGACTCCAGTCCCAAGACATTATTGCCTATTTATTTTATCTACACTAAATCTAGGTGTATTTTCTTTCACTTCTGTTCTGCCAACAGACTGTGATAACCCCTCCAAATGCTCCTAGTATCCTGTGATCTTATAAAATCAGTGCCTCTCTCTCCAGAGCTCATGAACATCTGTTACCTAATCTCATTTCTTACCTTTCCTTGCTTCTTGATTTTCAAAGCTTTGTTATCTTTTATCCCACAGCAGAACCATTGCAATTTAGCTGGCATTTGGTCATTTTTTTTTTCATTCCCATTTCTCTCACCGCCAAATGTCACTTTGCTCTCAGACTTGATCAGTACAATAAACACTGGTCTATTTTATTTGTGTCAGTCATTCTGATAAAAACAAAAACATTCCAGAATATGGATATAATCTCTTGACAGACCAATATTGACCTTATTCACATTCCCCGCCTCCGCCCTGAATAGTAGCTGTACTACACACTCTTTCCCCTCAAGTGCAAGTTTCAGAGTCTATTGAAAGTGCAGAATCCAGGCCAGCATCCTCTGTGGGCCACCTTTCTGCCCTGTTGTAGGAATGAAAATCTGGATTCAGTTAATTTACTCAAGAAAATGTGCGTGCCTTCCACATGCTAGGCATTGGGTTACAGCTGGGCATTGGGGTACAGTGACAAGGAGAATAATGGTACAGGCAGGTTCCTGCTCCCCTGAAATGTAGATGAGGGTGTTGTGAATGCCTGGCAGCCTTCTCTGCTTGGGCAAGTGACAAAAAGTTCTGCTTTTCATCTATCTAAGTGTCAGTGTGTTGTGTCCTGCCATCGAAGAACCTTTAAATCCAATAAAACATAGCTGCAAGCAAAACTTTGGTTTTTCTTATTGTTATGAAAATTTCAAAGGACGCAGAGGTACTAATTGGTGGTGAAAAAGAGGTAGGATGAAGATTTTAAGGGAAGAATTCTTTTTTTTATATTAACTTTAGTGACCTAATTCCCCCAACCAAGAACTTTAGCAGGTTAACTTGCCCCATGTAATCACTGATTTTCTACATGCTTATTAACTATTTGCTGTGGCCCTTGTATTATAATGCTCTAGGAGGTATGCAAGAACAGAAAATGTGTATCTGTCCTTGAGAAACCCACAGATTAATTAAGAAGACATGGTATGTACCTAAAATGATTAGACAAAATCAAATGTATAGTAATGTAACTAAACCATCTCCAAGTCCAGGAAAATGACAAAATGACTGAAGAGCTGGAGCAATAAATTTGCTTGCAATTTGCAATGACAGCTAACTTTAAAATCATTTTTAACTTTCCTAGTTACTTTGCTGGAGAAATGTTTGTGCTGTTGTTCGTGTCCTCGGTTCCTTCTTCCCAGCTCTGAAACCCTTTCTCTGAGGAAGATAGGGCCTGGCTTCTTCTAGCCCTGCTCTGAAAAGCTTAGATGCTTTGGAGTCATATGGATTTTGAGCTGAAGCAGGTAAGAAGTTATCTTAAGGGATGGATTTTGGAACAATATGCTTGCAGTTCAGATCAGTTGAAGCTATTTATTTTAAAACTTGGATGTGTTTCAAAAAGCAAAATGGTTTCAGCTCAAATCCATTTGCAATGCTAACTTTCCTGGTTGGGGAAATGAATGCTTAGCTAATTTATTTTTGATGAGCAGGCTTCCGTGTGTTTTAAATGATGGTTGACAAGCCTGGAAGTTTGGCTTCTCCAGAAGGCATTTGGTGTTGGTCCATGATCTTCAAGGAAACTCATAGTTTTCCGGGTGGAGAAGCGGGAAGCTGTGGTTGATCAAGCCTCTGCCCCTTCTCTAGACCCACTATCCGGTGACTTTCACTTAGTCCTGTAGTGGCTTCTTCAGGGAATGTCAAGTATGCCTACAAGCATGGACTCTATGAGGCATGAGCTCTGTACAAGGCAGCATGTGGGCACAGCCATGAGAGGGACAGAAAGTGTGTGCGTGGAGTGGAGAAGAGTCTCTTCAAAGTGGGCAGATCAAGGACAGCTTCACAGAGAGTAACACTTGAGCTGAGACTTGGAGAACGGGTTTGGTTTGGCAGTGAGAGAAGGGATCTGCAAACTACAGCCTGTAGGCCAAATCCATTCTCTCTACCTGTTGTAGAAATAAAGTTGCACCGGAAGTCAGCCACGCCCGCTCATGGACATATTGTCTATGGCTGCTCTCATGCAACAGGGGCAGAGCTGAGTAATTATGACAGAGACGGCCTAGCCCTCAAAGCTTAAAAAATTTCCTATCTGACTCTTTACAGAAAAAGTTTATGACCCTGGTTTAAAGTCAGTTGCTTGAGGGAGTTAATATACGGCCTTGATATGTAGATTTGATGTAAGTCAAAATATGAGAC
The DNA here is from genome assembly GCA_004026765.1 of Micronycteris hirsuta. Taxonomy (NCBI): domain Eukaryota; kingdom Metazoa; phylum Chordata; class Mammalia; order Chiroptera; family Phyllostomidae; genus Micronycteris; species Micronycteris hirsuta. The sequence goes on along the minus strand of PVJI01000337.1, from coordinate 183,223 downwards.
TTCATTTGGCAGACATTCTGGGCACAGAATGCTGCTGAGCCCCGGGAATGTTTGAGTATCCCTGATGGTACTGAATTCAGGACAGGGAGTGTGCTAGATGGACTGCAGGAGGGAGGTGCTACCGGTAGGAAGAAAAATTCCAAAATTCATTCTGTCACTCAGTGACAAATAGTGACGCTGGGTCTGGAGGGCAGCTGTGATGGAGGGGACAGGATGCCGAAGGCGCTGTGAATAAAGCTCCAGGAGGAAAGAGACAATTGAGGATGACTCTGGGTCCATCAGTGATCCCTTCTCTGAAAATATATCTGCCTGAGCAGGATGAATTGGACACTCCTCCCACCTACCCCCGTTAGGAGGAGGAATAAAGCTGAAGGAGCCCCATCCCACCCGGGTAGCTGGTATTGGGAGGAGAAGGTGGGTAATAGCTATTGTTACAGAGGAAGTAAGACCAAAGCCTTGCTTAAGGAAAACTATCTGTCACTGGATAGAAAATCAGCCTATGTTGTCTCCAGGGGAAAAATTTTTTTGTGTGAATTGGTGGGGTATCTTGTATTTTAGGTTACCTTGCAGGGTTGCCTGATGAAATATAAAATGCCCAGTTAAATTTGAATCTCAGATCAACAAGGCATAATAATATGTCCAAAATATTATATGAGACATCTTTGTACTAAAAATTATTCTTGATCTGAAATTCAAATTTAACTGAATCATTATAAATCAATAGTGAATAAGTTTTTAGTGTATGTCCTAATTATGGGATATATTTATACTAGAAAATTATCTGTTGGTTATTTAAAATTCAAATATACTTGAGCTTTTTTTTTTTCCTAAATCTGACAACCCTACTTGTAAGGTAAGCAGACAGATCTTTCACTTTGGGGGAACCGAACAAGAATTGAGGCCCTTGTACTTGCTTCACGTCGCAGGAGCAGAGCTGACTTCTCCAGCCGTCTGGAGCCCACCACTGAGCGGAGGACATAGCTCCGAGAGCAGCAGGCCTGCATACGAGGCACTGTTTCAGTGTGAGGACAGAGGATGGATCGAAGGGTGTGGTGGGGTGAAGTTTCCAGTGGGGGTAGTTTGGGCATCTAACCGAGGGACTCGAGTAAAAGGATGCGTGGAGTAAAGAGGGCTTGGATTAGAAAGGGGGCGTGAGTTCAGGACAGGGATAGATTCCTTTAAGGAGCCTTCTTTCAAAGACTTACTTTTGGAAGGAATTTTCATGGGCCAGAACACTTCTATAACACTGGCTTCTAAATCTTTAATATGTTGGCCTAGTGAAGAGATTGACGTTATCCGCCCCCCCCCCCGCCCCGCCCTGTTACCTTACACAGCTGTGTGATGGTTCATTTTAGGTGTCAGCCAGGCTAGGCTATGGCACCCAGTTGTCTGGTCAGACATCGGTCTAGATTAGATGTTGCAGATTTTGGACTTGCCAGCCCCCATAATAAGGTCAGCCAATTCCTCAAAATAAACGCCCACCCTCCTGTCTTCCCCCGCCTCTCTGTCTGTCTGTATGTTTATTTCTCTCTGGTGTGATTTTCCACATTAGCCACTTTCCATTTGTTTGATCCCCTCTCGGCCGCAAGAGTACAGCTCTATGATGCAGCAAGCAGTCTCCTTCCTAGCTCCCTTACAGCACGGACGTTCACGGTGACAAACACAGGTACAGTTAACAATGAGAGTAAAATGCGCAGCAGGCAGGAGTATGACCGGTCAGATTTCTCTGCCTGGCAAATACAAAGAGGCCTGAGCCTCCCTAAAGGAAGGCCTATGTGTCTGGGGGTGGCTGGTGATGTTTATTCTTCGTCCAGTCTCTGTGAACCTCAAGAGTAAGTTCTTAAAGGAAAAACAATAGTTATTCTTAATTTATGATGGTTTTGTCATCGCTCTGAGAAACTTTGAAAATGTTTGCAGATTTCAAAATCTGCTTTTACTTTTGCTATTTTTCTCTGACGAAAAATTAAAAACAAAAATCAGACAATCTGAACTACTGAAGCCAGCTAATTCTCTTTGTGCCTTAGTGGCTGACATTTCCACATTGTGTCAGAAAAGACCCAATGAGAGTTTTAAAAAAAGAGAAAGAAATTACTTTTCTAGAGCTCTTTCCCTTTCTACCACGAAGAGGAGAAAAAAAAAAACTAATCTCCAAGAAATCTTCCAACTCAAAGCTGTTTGCACACACACATGTGCATGTCTGTTTTGCACACACGCATGTGTCTTCCTCTGGGTGCAGATGGCTACTCCAGGAGCAGCACCTGTGGGATGTGTGTGTCTGCAGGCTGGCTTGGTTGTGCGCATGGAAAGAAGAGAACAAGAGAGTGAGGTAAAAGCCACACAGGCCGAAATCAAAAGCAACTGTTCTGCCATGAGGAAAGCAGGCAGCCCTTGCTCTGTGCACACGCCACTCTTTCTTTGCCGCCCAGACTGATCTTTGAAATAAAATAAAGAAACGTGGCAAACTAACTGAAACATAGGTAGAAATAATATATTTGGATTTCAGAAAGGGAAAAAAAATAACTTGGCAGCTCTTGAAAGGCACCCATTTCATAATAACACATGTGCAAAGAATTACAATAATTGCAGTGCACACATCGGTAACAGACAGAGTGAACAATGAATATTAAAAACACATTCCTAGAGCTGGCTCCGTGGCTTGGCAGCCACGCACAGTGTGGAGACCTGCGCAGGAGTCAGAGGAAGGCTCTCGGCTTCCAGAGCCGTCAGGGCTTGGCAGGAAGCGAAACCGAGGAGAGAGGGAGGTGGCAGTGACTGTCCCCAGCACTGTGACTCCTGTCTCCCACTGACAGAGCCCTGGTATGGCTTCAGGAGGGTTTCATAGAGGAAGTCTGCCTCAGCCCTTAGAGGCTCAGGTTCAGAGCTGAATTTGAGCCAGGCTGAGAAGGAGGAGGGACGGGGACAGAAAAACAAACAGTAAAGAACAAACAGGCAGAAGGTAATGCGGGGAACACCCAGACAGTGGCCCGGACAGCATTCCAGTCTTTCCCTCTTCAGGCTCAGCGTGACCCAGCATGGTGGACCGCACCACTGCAGAGGTGGAAGCCTGGAAGGTGTTTATCCTCCGTGGACTGAACGTGTAGATCTGCCTTTTCCCCCTCAATATTTGCTGTGCGGCGGCATGAAAGTCTGTAGGGGGATGAATTCTCCTGATGGTGTGTTCCAGAGCCTTCAAAGGCACATTAACCAAACATCCAAGGTACACAATGATCTTTTCATGGTGAATCCCTTTCATTGTCAGCAAAGATAAAGGTTCTTCTCTTATGTACAGCCTTGGCTTTGAATGCTCAGATTTTGCCTCTTGCCATTGGCAAGGAATTGTTTCACACACTGGGAGTGGAGTCCTCAGGATTCTTAAGCAATGGGCCACGGACATCCAAGGGGTCAGTGAGGTAGAATTCAGGGAGATTCATAAACTTGGGTGGGAAAAAAATGACATTTTTTTATATTTGCTAATTGCTGAAATACAGCATTCCTTTAATTACAAATGTAGGAAACAAACCACAATATTATCAATAGCATCAGAAATATTTATGACTTTGTTACCTGTAAAAATCATGGATATTTCCATGTCATTTCACTGTTGTTTGAGACAAACCCAAATTTGTTATTCATGTTATATAACATTTATGCTCATCACTACTTGGAATTATGATGATTAGACCCGCCACAAGGTCTTGTTATTTTATGCGTTAGTGAAGAAACATGTAGCATAATAAAATACTGTGATTGCTGTATTTCAACATTTTGGCTTCCCTTGACATGGTATGTATTATGTTTTATTCTTTTTAAAAAGATTATTCTGAGAAGGGTTCCACAGAACACTTGGCTGCACTGCTGGTAGGTTCTGTGGCACACACCACACTTCCAGTCTCCAGAGTCACGGGTAGCTGGGCCCTCCCCACAGTAAATCCCAAACTGGGCTGGACTCACGTGTCTCTCCATACAGGGAAAGAAGGGAAAGGCAAACCTGTCTCCAGACACAACACTGAGGATTTAAGAAAGGAACTTCTCGCTTGTCCACTTTTCAGCTATGCTCAACAAATGTTAGCATTTGCAAGACAAAAATTTGCATTTTTCTCTTCAATGATTTGTGGCAGAGGTCCAAAATGATTTCGTTAAGAAGAAAAGAAAAGAAACCCTTCAAACAAGTTCTCCAGTTTCACCAGATGCTGGCCAAGCGTGTTTGCCATTGAATCACAATTGATAAGGCAGAGAAAGGCTGACGATGAACTAATGGTGGTTGCCAGTTTCTGCTCCAAGGATGGAAGGACCGAGAACAGCTATAAGATGAGTGGTGAAGACAACATAGCAGTGACAGCTCCTAAATCAAGGTGTCAGCTGAGAGAACTGACAACACCCATAAGTATCACAGAGGCAGCTGGAAAGACCTTTTATTTCTACTTGTCTTCATGCTAAAAGAGAGGACTAGTTCAGATCTGGAAGCAGTGATTCATTTGATTTACCAAAACCTGAAATCCTATTGAACTCTTGTACTGATGCAGAATCTAGAAGGGGTGCTGGGAGAAACCATTTAAAAAAATATGAGTCTTGGCCTGGCCAGTGTGCCTCAGGTGGTTGGCATGTTGTCCCATAACCAAAGGGTTGAGGGTTTGGTTCCCAATCGGGGCACATACCTAGGATGCAGTTTTGGTCCCAGGTCTGTGCACGTAAAATCCCCAGCGTATGCGTGTATGGGAGACACTAATTGATGTTTCTCTCCCTCTCTCTCTTCCTCTGTCTCTAAAAAGTGATGGAAAAAAATGTCATTGGTTGAGGATAAAAAAGAGTGTATATGAACCTTAACCTCTGGCTAACAAGGGACAAAAATACTGTCTTGACAGAAGGTGTGTGAAATATCAGAAATCTTTATAGATAATTTTTTTAACTCAGAGAGAAATATTGAGGTAAGATAAAGAAATAGATAGATAGAGACATACTTTGGTGAATTCTAGATCTAATATTATATACCAGACACTATACTAGTTTTTAAAATATACTTACCCATTTCACTTAATCATTTCAGCATTTCTATGAAATATTATTAGCCCAAGCTTTTCAGATGGGGCAAGCTTAGAGAATCAACCAACCTGACTGAGGTCACAGAGCCAGTCAGTGGGATTTAAACTCAGGTTTGTCTGACCACCAAAGCCACCATTCAATTATTTCAAGTGGTTCCAATTATTAAAAAAAAAAAAAAATCGCTACGACTGAATCCTTAAAACCCCAGAAGTTGTTATAGGACTTGAAGGATCAAATTTCAAGTTAGGAACATAAATGGCAATGTGATAACAGATTACAGATTGATAAAAGAAACTTTGTGATATCAAACAAAATTGTTTCTCAGGCTTGTCCATCTATTTTAATCATTAACTTAAATAAATGTAAAAGCAGGCACCTGGAAATAGGAGCTCCTCGATGATTTCACTTGCCAACGGAGTAGTTCCCTTGTAGCTGTTGTCAGAATTGTCAGAATGCAAGACTGTCATCTCCATTCTGTTAATAGGAAATAGGAGAACTGCCTGGTGTGTGAAACCACATTTCATCGTGTTAAAAATGTGCTTCTGTGCCAATTGCCGTCTCTTACCTACTGGATCTGCAGAGCGCCCAAGGCTGGAGTTAAGGCCATGATCGCAGCTATCAAAAATTAGGAATAAAGTAACAGCAGTTCAAGGTCATGCCAGAATATCCATTAGGGAGGCATTGCTCTTTATCATCCATTTGCCTCCTCCCATTGTAAGCAAAGCCGTAATGAGAGAGTTCACGTATTTTAGTTCTCTTAAAATAATTTCCCTCCAAATCACCATAAGCTTTTGTAGCCTACGAGCAGCAAACATTAAATGGCACTTCGGGATGATCTCCAAGGCCTTGTCTAGCCCTAACTTTCTCCGATTTCAGGAAGTTAACTATTGCTAAGGTAGAAAAGCCTGCGAGGGGGTCTTCATAAGGTCTTGTAGCCATCAGAATTTAAAGGGTCCTTGACTTGAGCTCTTTCATGCTGCAGGAATTACTCAGTCAGTATGACTAAGTGGGGCAAGTTAGAAGATTTCAAAGACTAAGTGAATAACCTATGATCAGAAAATTCAATTTGTTCGTGAGGTGGAGAAAGGCATCCTGCCATTAAGTAGTCAGATGGAAAGCATGCAAACCGCAGTTTGTGGAAGAGAAAAGAACATTAACAGAGCTTGCCCAAAAGCACAGGCAAGTTCAGGAAACATACTCAGCAAAGTCAACATGTCTATTGTAAACGTGGGAAGTGGGAGCCACAGCACTGATTGAAATTCCAAACTGCGAAATAATCAGAGACACGACTCGCAGGCCAATCCCTCCGATGGTGACCACTGGGGAACCTATGAGGGTCACTCATGGGATGGAAAGGAGACTCTGGTCAAATGTTCTGGGAACAGGCACAGCCAGGCGGTGAATTCCAGTGATGGGCAAAGATGGCAGAAGGCACAATTTGAGAGGGCTGCCTTTCCCTGTTTGGCAAAACGTTCAAATCTCTTTTAGGAATAGAAAAAAAGAACTGACGAGGCACACGGTCATTGCTGCACAGGATCTCAGAGAATTGCTGTAAATGGGGTGATAGCAAAACCTGTATTTGCATTAAGAATCACCTGTGTATCCAGAAATGGGTAGTACCTAGGGCTACATGTGGCTGCTTCTTACTGCCCCTATTATTCTCATGCACCCTCTTTTCCACACCAAAAAACTCATGATGTATAAAATCAGACCCTGTAAGGCTGATTTTGCTGTAGATGTGGTGTCTGTTGTAATATTAAGGTAGCGTTTGTTATTAGGGCCGCTGGTAGCCCATTTGGCATTTTGGAGCAAATTTTAAAAAGAACTTCCCTCTTCCAGGTGGACACAGCTCCATGCCGGAGGATACAGTTTGGTGACAGAACGGGGGCTGGATTTCAGTCCCACTCTCCCTGTCAGCTAGATACCCTTGTGCGGCCCAGGTGCAACATTCTCTCAGGCTCTCTAGGGTGGGTCCTGCTAGGAATTAGGTTTCATTATACGTCAGTGGGTGCAACAGATGCTGTGGGTGCCTGGCTCTATTCTCTGTCACTCCAGAGGTCTCCTGCAGTGTCCGCGGTCAGCTTTCTGTATAAACAAAGACTTCTTACTTTAAGCTCCTGTTTCTCCCTGCCTGAGGGCATTTTCTAGCTTTCAGAGCATGCTGGAAGAGGCAGGAATTGATGCCCAAACAGTCCTCAGTTTAAAAAGATGGAATGCAGTTGGTGGCTACATTCCGAGCCCCTTTGCACCAGGTGGTCTGCACAGAGTCTCATGGGATCCTCAGCAAGCTGGAGCCCTCGTAGACCGGAGTGGCCGCCTGCTCATCAGCTTATTCTTTGCTCCCTTACTTTCTTACCTTCTTTGTTTCACTTCCTCACTCCCTTACCACGTTTCCTGGGATCACCTTCTTAATCCTTGCACCCAAATTCTTCTTTCTGAGTTTGCTTTTGGGGGAACCCGAATGAAGACTCTTGGTGTCCTTGCTATAATTCTAACTCCTGGCTTGATGCAGCTGCCAATGTTTGGAGCTTTAAATAGGATTTGACCAGAATGTGAAATTCTTCATGAATGAGAGTACTCTTTCCCAAATCAGGTAACATTAAGACAGGAACAAACCACATCATGAAGAGAGAAGAAATAAAATGGTCACCCAGAGAACTTACGATGAGAAAAGATTTTTACAATTGTCTTAAAGAAAATGTGCTTCAAGTAAAAGCAACCGCACGTCCTTGAGGTCAGCAGAGGATGGGGAGAGCGGGAGAGAAGGGAATGACTGTGTTCACTAGTATCTATGCAGTAGAGCATGGGCTTCAGGATTAGTGCTACTGTCTTAGCTGTGAGCACAGGAAGACTGAATGAGTCACGGGGCAAGAGCCCAATTCACTGATGCTCATTGCAGAAGCTTGCAGAAGATGGCCAGAAAAAGAAGCAAATGGGTGTGCGGAAAGACAGCATGTGGACCAGGTGCTGCTCATCTGTCCATCAAGTTTTGACATTAGTTCCAAAGTCTGGGGACTCAATTCCAGCAGTTATGGAGCCATTACTGTACTGGTCAATTGGTACATGCTGGACATGGCTTCATGGCGGACCAAGAGGGAACTGGACACAAACTGTGGCCATGAGGATCCCGCAGTCTAGTAGAGGATATAAAACATCCCAAGCCATTTGGCACAGGACAAAATAACCGTTCACAAGAATAACTGCCTGATACACTCTAAGAATCTTAAGAGCAGGACTGGATTTTCTACATCTTTATATGGCCTGCAAGATAATGCCTTGATTACAGTAGGTGCTCATAGATGGATGGTGTTTGAATAATCCAAGGGAGAATCTCATTCTATAACACAGAGTTGCATGAAGAAGCAGAGAAGGCAGAACCCATTTTGCCTGGGGAATATGGGAAGGCTTGGAGCTGGTTGAAAGTTCTGAAATAAATGCCCAAGTAAAATGGACTCTGTTGAATTTTCTTTTGCTTGTCAGCAGAGATCTGGGCTTACGTTGGGAGATATATTCATTCTTCCATTATTTCTTGGTATCTAACAGATACCTATTCAACTTTGGCCTTTAATATTTTTAAGTGGTTAGCTGTGAAAACATTCAAAATCAGAAGCTATTCTTCTCTTGATATCAATGGAAGGATATTATTTCTCTGCTTTTACTACAGCTAAGGAGCCATTGTTAGTTTATTCTTCACTGTTGCTCAGAGATATACTTATAGACATGAGGATACATTTGAAGATAAGAAACAAAAAGATGAGAAAATGCACCCTATACAGGAAAGCCGAGCCTCCCAAAGAGAAAACCAGGGGCTGCCAAGCAGACTTGTGTTTTAACTTGTGATCCTTCCTGCTCCCAGCTTGTAGCCACCTAATTCCTTCATACCCTCTCTCACTTTTCCTCTGCCAGGAATTACAACAGTGCCCTCAGTAGGTGCTTCGTGGATGGCAGGGGCACAGTAAGGGCTTATGTGGAGGACATTTACTCAGGGAAACCCTTTCACAGGCAGAGGTCCCTGTTGATCCAGCAGGGTCAGCATCTGTCAGGCAGCTAGGCTACCTTTTCATTAATTGGTAAACAATGTGGCATTGTCATTTCTGTGGTTCAACAAATGGTTAAATAACAGTGTCTGTACACGTTTTTAGTTAATGGTCTTGTCGGACAACTATGCCACCTACTAAGAAATTAAAAATAAATAAATCTTCAGTTTTTTTTTTTTCTTTTCTTCTCTGATTTCAGCTCAGGCATTGAAATCTGTCCACATAGCAGGGATAGGCTGCATGAGAAATCTTAGTAAGTCTAACGAGGTCACCACAGGAAGCATAGATGTGAATCTCAGTCCATGAAGAGAGATGGGCAGGAAACATCAGAGGATGTGCCTATTCTTAGATCAATCTAGTGGTCATACCTCTCTGGATGCTTCCTGGTGGTGCTGCCAGAAACCTCATCCCAGTTCGGGTCACTCTGGGATCAGCCAACATCTCTTGTCTCCTGCTCTCTTACTTTTAGACGTGGAGAAACTCTTTTATTTTGGTCATTTCTTCTGCTTCTACCCACAACTACCTTCTCTTCCCTTCACTTGTGGCTTTCTAAACATTTAGGCTTTGGGAAAGCAAAAGCCAGAAAGCCTTGGAGACTTGCTACTTTAAAATGAACTCCCCCCAGGGCCAGGTAAAGCAGAGCCTACTTAAATGGGGGAGGGGTACTGGAAGGAAAAAGTGGAGGAAAAAAGTAATAAGTAATAACACACTATTCAGTCACAAAGAGAAGTTACGGTAGAGTAGTTGGAAGTAGAAATGTATTAAGAGTGTCATCTCGTTAATGACTTTGCCCAGGTCAGACTTTAAGTCTCTCGAGGCTGTAGGGGACTTTCAGACCCACAGAAGAGGGTCCTGCAACCCTTTGCCCAGGCACTCAGCCTCAGCAGAAGCAGCTTAGTTCAGGCCACACTTCATGAAGGACGCAAGACTGGTGTGGGTTTGTGAGATGGATTGGGGTTGGCTCGTACCTTGTCTGCGCTGGATCATGACAAATGATCCTAATGAAAGCACAAGAATCATCACCAGACATTCAGAAACAGAGCAGGACAGGCCACAGGCACTTCCTCTCTGAGCCCTAAGGTATGCCTCCCTCTTTGCATTTCTTTTGACTCTTAGAACCACTGAAAAAAAATTTTTTTTTAATTACTTTATTGTTTTTCAATTACAGGTGTCTGCATACTCTCCCCTCCCCTCCCTCACCACCTCCAACCCCACCTCCCTCCTCCCCCTTGGTTCTGTCCATGTGTCCTCTATAGTGGTTCCTGAAAACCCTTCTCCCCATTGTCCCCTCCCCCCTTCCCCCTGGTTATTGTTAGATTGTTCTTAATTTCAATGTCTCTGGTTATGTTTTTCTTGCTTTTTTCTTTTGTTGATTATGTTCCAGTTAAAGGTGAGATCATATGGTGTTTGTCCCTCACTGCCCACTGAAAATTTTTGTCTCAAGGCTGCTTCAGGCTCTTTGAGGCCCCACTGGTTTGTGTTTAGATATATCCATGTTTTTTACTTGACTTTCTATTTGCCCAGTTACCCAGGTGATGGATTCGGCTATTTTAAAAGCCACTTTCAGAAGCCTTAGCTTTTCCATGCACCGTTGACAGCAAATATTTCAAGCCTGAGTCAGAGAGCCCCTGGCTTTGTGGAGGGCGTCGGGACGCAGACTTGTCTTCATTGGTGCTCTCTCCTGCATGCGATCCTGCCAAGGAAGCTCTAAAGGGCTGAGCTGGAGAATAAGGGACGCATTAAAAGTTGGAGTTTCAGCCAGGCCTTCTGACCGTCTGTGTGAAGGTGCACTTGGGATGCTATGGAGAACACAGCGAACAACAGACACGAAAGGCTTCGTTGATGTAATGCTGCGTCCAGTCTTCTGTTAAACAACGTCATTTTCTGAACAACTTTGAAAAACAGGCACAAGGGCCACACAAGAGGCGTGTGTATCAATGAGAAAGCTTTTGTGCCAGATAAGAAATAAGATATAGTAAAAATGGACTATAGTATCCTGTGGAGCTAGAGAGCAATAAAATGTTTATGGATAAATCTTCATTTGAGGCTGAGAGTCTGAACGCCAAGAAAAAACAAACTGAACCTGCGTCTCACTGAGTTGGGACATGTTCTTTCCTTCGTTTCTCAGTGTGTGAGAGGAGGTGAGGAGTTTCCTGGCTCTTTGTGATGAAAAAGCTTCAGAGGGAAAGAAAGGAGGCAGGCCTAGGCTTGTTGGGGCTGAGCTGTGAGCAGAGGAGAAACTAAAACAGCAGTTGCAATGATGAACTGCTTCTAAATGGCCTCAGAAGGACTTGGAATGCAGCCCGTGCGCGCTCTCCGACCATTTAATCTCTCTGAGTGAAAGAAGAACCCAACCTGAATCTTCATCTTCCCTTCTGTGCAAAAGGTGGTGGGGGTTGAAAGACGGCAGTGAATGGTACCTTCACCTCATGAGCATGGAACTGAAAGGTGTTGAAAAATGAGAATAAAAAATCTGTTCTGTTTTGGTTTTTTTTGGTCATCTATTCAGTAGCACAATTATACAATTGTCAACCTTCAGGTCATAAGATTTAGCAGGCTTTTCTACTTACAGAAAAAAAAGGGATGGTTGGGGGGAGGTGGAATTTAACCTTTTGTTTTATTTTACCAAGAGCTCTTAGGCAAATCATTTTTCATGGCCCTCAGAGGTCTGGGGCATATTTGAATTCCTGTGCTCACTCGCTGACCGAAGATGGCGTGGGCATGCATGCCTGTTCTTCTCACAGGCCACCCCAGGAGGATGTCATTCCCAGAACAGCTTCACAGCAGAAGGGTTCGAGGGGCCTTTTTCTGGGCTTGGGAGAGGATGATGAGGCCCGAGACCCAAAACCCAGAGAAGCACACAGACCTACTTCAGGCCTGGCCTCTCTCCTTTCACCGTTAGAGTTTGGGTGGTCTGGCAGACGTCGACATTTTCCTGGGGAAGATCGGCGGCAGATACTGATGAGACATCAAGGGAATGAAGTTGCTTATTAGGAAAAAAGCATGACCCTCTGAAGAAAGGAAATGAATAACCATAAAGGGGATATTTTTATAAGTGATATAAATTAGATAATTGGGGGAGGCATTATTTCCTCTTGTGCATACACGACAAGTAGGAAGATGAATCGAAGTTCTGCCTGGACCACAAATATGTGCCTCAGAAATGGCCACTGATGGGTCAGTCTACTCCTCTGGTTCAGGGCTAACCCCCTCCCCCACCCTTCACATGGAGCCCTGGTACCTTAGGTGACCATGTGGCAGAATGGGGAGAGGCAGAATTTTATAACTGGGGCATATAATCAAAATACCTACTTTGTCACTAAGTAATTCATTCCCTTGGACAACTTGCCTAGCCTTGCCTGAACCTCAATCATCTTATCAATGGAATGAGGACACTCACACTGGCCCTGTACCAGAGGTTGCACCAAGTGTGAACTCTCTATGGCAACTGAAGAGTGCCGTGTGCAAGTGTGAGTTCGGCAGAAATCAAGCAGTAAGGTTGTCATTCTGTAGAACACTGCCTCCTGCATAGAGAATCTGATCAACCATAAAATGCAGAAAGCTAAGTGATGACACTTGTAAGAGCTGTTGAAAAGGGCTGTGGACTTCTACTTTTTGAGAGGCGTTCTGATGAGCATAGATACTTTTAGCTTTCTGGACAAGACGCCATGTTGCCCAGCACTCCGCCATTTTTCCTCCTGAGAGTTACCCGACCCTCTTCTTTTGTTTGATGTACTGATTTTTTTTTTAAATTGAGGTATAATTGACATATAACATATTAATTTCAGGTGTACAGCATACTGATTCAATATATGTATATATTGCAAAATGATAAATCTAATAAATCTAATAAACCACAATAAATCTAATTAACATCCATCACTACATAGAGTTACAAATCTGTTTCTGTGATGAGAACTTTTATGATCTTCTCTGTTAGTAACTTTCAAATATACAAGATATTATTATGAGCTCCAGTCTCTCTTCTTTATGTATCACACGGTGCCCATTTCCCGTGAAGGAAAGTAAGGATTTTTTTTTTTTGCTTACCAGCATCCCTTAATCTTCCCAACAATTGAGACTATAATTCTTTTCATCAAAGCTATGTTTTTAGAACCATGAAGGAAAAAGTGGTTGTTTGCCATTGAGAACTGGCAAATTGTCATGAATCCTAAGCCCTATGTTATTCAGATGTCAGACTCTGTAGATCAATCTCATTGAAACAAAGAGGCAGAAGAAAAAGTACATCACCCTTGAACCATTTTGTTGTATGCTGAAAGCGGTGAGGTGTGTTTGCCCTCCACTCTGTCCCTCCATTTCAGTTTTATGTGCCTGGGCCAAATTTGGGGCAGGGCTGGGGAGAGGGAATAGATGCCAGAGGAAGCATACATTTTATTTTATATTCACACAAATCTCTTCTTCAACTTTTATTGCAGGCCTGTGAGCTCCCTAGGCAGGAGGAAATTTTGAATGGACTCAGCTTTTAGTGACCAGGAGTGGAGACATTCAAAGAGCTATTCAGCCTCTCTGGTTACAGAGATAAGTACAAAGGGTAACTGGCATTAAGTTGGTAGTAATAGCAGCTGTAAGTACTGACCGTGATTTGAATCTCTCGATAACTGATTCTGGGGAGGCTGGAATATTTATCAAGCCATTAGGAGAAGCTGTTTCTTGCTGATAAGATGCCTACAACTGATGGGGTGCACCTGAAGATGGGGAGGAGGCTGGGCTGGATTTATAGCCATTTGTAGCAAGAGCAAAAAAGCGTTCTCCTTAAGAACAGCATGAGACATTCATCAGCAAAATTATCAGTCTGTCCCCTAGGGCCAGCCTACAGAATCTTCACAAAACAGAGTCGGTGCACACCCTGACATATAAGGTGATTGGCTACCACCCTGAGACTTGGCCAGCAAGTCACAATTTCACTGATTTGGAGACTGAGGAAGTATGGGGTGGGATAAATGAGATGGAAGAGTTATTAATCTGTGGATCTCAGTTTTCAGAAAAATGTCACACTGAATTACAAGGTGCCAGATACGTGTTTATCCTCAGCTTTAAAAAAATGAAATCACCAATTTTGTACAACTCCATGGACTTTTTTGGTTCATTACTGCAGTGGGAGAAGTTGCAGGATAAGCAATATTGAAGTTAAAAACAAACAGGAGTAAAGCAGTCACCTGCATTTTATTTTCCACTACTGTGATATTTTGCAACCACGGGTCACCGCTGTGCTATCTCACACTTAAAATTTATGACTTTAGTGACTTTTGAAATTTAAACTTGTGTTTCCAGATTAATTATATATTTAAAAATAGTCCTGGCTAGTGTGGCTCAGTGGATTGAATGCCGGCCTGTAAATCAAAGGGTCTCCAGTTTGATTCCCAGTTAGGGCACATGCCTGGGTTGCCAGCCAGGTCCCCAGTGAGGGGCAAGTGAGAGGCAACCACACTTTGATGTTTCTCTCTCTCTCTCACTTCCCCTCTCTCTAAAAATAAATAAATAAAATCTTTTTTAAAAAAATTAAAAAAATAAAAATAAAATCTAGAATGAGAGGCAGATATGTTGACGGGATATGGTGGGTAGGTGCCTCTTCAGCAAACCATTGAGCCAGATCCCTTAATGTGTTTAATGGATCAGCCTTCCTAGCTCTCTTTAGTTGATTTTTCAAAAGCGTGTAAATTTGCTCTTAATTAACAACACTAAATTTTCTTATATCTAGACTTAAACTATTTGCTGCCCAACATTTACCTAACGTTTGCTTATGAGAAATTTATGGAGAGTTGCCTGGAGGATATATAGTTATTTTACCCTACTTGGTATCCTAGATTTTTATCTTGGGATCAAACAGGATCATTAGAGAAATGGCTATTTGCATCTTCCTGGATTTCCCCTGCCCTTGAAGAACCATTTTGAGAATTTGGATTGGTATTGTAGCTTTGGCCTGCTTTGAAGAATTCTTTAACAAATAGTCCTGTTGTGGTAGAAGACATTGGCTTTCTCCCACCCTCCCCTCTGTCCCACCCAAACCCCTACTCTAGGGAAGGGGAGCTCAGTCATCCAAGATGGGCGAAGTGTGTGTGTGTGCATGCTTGTGTGCGTATGTGTATACCCCAAGTATCTAATGCTTCCCCTTTCATGGGCACCTGTGGCTCACTGGCTTCCTTTTTGGCTGACAGACACTTGTGGTAACTGCCTATGACTGTCACAGGTGTCTCTTCTATTTCATTTTGCTCTTCTCATGGAGAGTATAACGTTGCTATTAGGAGCCTAAATTCTAAAGCCACACCTCTTGGGTTTGAATTCTGTTCCGTCAAATGTGGCTTAAGCAAATATTAGGCTATTAGGAATAATCCAATACTCAGTTGCCAGTCCTAGAGCAATTTCCTCTCCTCTCCTCTTGTGAATTGACTTGAGTTCCTTTCATGTCTTCAAAATGTTGGAGGAGTTCATGACAAAAGTACTTTAAGCTCAAACCCCAGTTCTTGCTCTTCTGCCACTGACTTGGCAGCATGTAAACGAAGGACCACGGGATGGGTCGGGGAACCCGCCTCAGACAAGCTGCTGCCACATGGACAGCCTGGATCCCCTCTTTGGAGGCTCCATTCCCAGGCCCCACAGGGTGGCTGTGACCAGAAAGCGTGGGCTTTGCTTCCAAAGCAGCAGAAATGCAAGAGAAAAATGATTCTTCTTTCTCAATGTGCATCGCTCTGGGACCAGTTCAGTGTCCTCTAGAGCAGAAATTTCAGACACTAGATTCTCAGTTTGGGGCTTGCTTCAGGTGTAGCCCTTATGTCGGTGCTAAACAGATAAAATATTAAGCACCAGTGTGCTCCCCAAATCATTAGCAGAGAGTCCACAGGTAATTAATTCAGCTCTAGGCTATTTTGGGGCCTGTTGTTTTTATTTCCCACCTACAGCACACAATTTTCAGTAATGAACTCTCTCTGTACAAGATGAGAGACATACACCGTGTCCCCAGAAGGCTTGGAATGTCTCATTTCTGCCAGAAACTCTGGCCCCGAGGGCTCCAAACTCTGTTGGGAGCAGAGAGGAAGAAAAGACAATCCCAGAGCTATCTAGCTTTACTGACTGGCTGGATGAGAACACTCTCTTTCTTAAATCAAATTACTGATTTGAAACAGTTTGGAGGATTTACAAAATCTATAAAAATAAACTGAATTTAAATGATACACCTTTTTCTTTTCTCATAATTATTTTAAATTACTTCATTAGTTGACCAACATTATCTTCCATCTTTACACCTGCCCTGGGTAGGCTGATGGCCTTGACTCCCACCATTCTGAGCTCCCGACAAAGAAACCAAGTCTCAGGACAAGTTAGGTGGGTTTCCAGATGTCTCCTGATAAGTGAGTGAAGATCGAATTTGAAGGTGGTCTCAGTTGCTGGTCTGGTATTGAAACTTCTAATGTCCTCATAGTCTAACTTAGCAGTCCCCTGAGAAAAGATTGAGTGGGGAATAGCAATTCACTTTACACAGGGCAATTCAAATACATTTCCAATTTAGACAAGGTATCAGCCAGATGGATAGATTACATAGCCTGAAGTGCATTGCTGAGTTGCAAGACTTTGGAATGGAGTAAACTCCATTCATTAAACTGTCAAAGAAACTTTGTCTCATGTACATTTGTAATCCCTGGTGTGTGTGTGTGTGTGTGGGAGGGTGTTGTAATATCAGAATTTTGCTGATTGCCCTTTGGAATATAAATATCATGCAGTTTAAATACAAGGTATTATGCGACACTTGTTTCTCTGTACTAGACTCATGAAGTCAGCTACTAGTTATTTCCTGCCTGGCCTTGACAAAGGCAGTATTGAGTTTTTAGTTCAATGTTCTGAATCATAGTGAGGAGTATACTGATTGTGTTTAAGGAATTATCTTCAAATATACAAAACAGTAAGTTAGCGTGGAGTGCACTTGACTATTTGATCTTTAAATCCAAAAGAAAATTGCCCCCTCCCCCCGAAAAAAAATAGAATGAGGGGTGAGAATCGGGAGAGAAAATAATTCTATGCTTCTGTAATGTGTTCGTGAATTCATTTGAGGATGAATACATTATGGCGAAGGCTGAGCCGTGGCTGATGTAGTGAGGCAGAACCATTTAAGTTTGTGAACGGTTTTGTCTTCAGTAATTACGAGGTGTCAGGACTTTTTCTGTTGTGACAGAAAACCCAACCCGACCTGATTTAAGTCAAGAGGAATTTATTTGCGGATGTAACTAAGCATTCCAGGTAAATCTGGTTTCAGGCAAGGCTTTTACTTAGTAGGGATACCAGGACCCTATCTCTTTATTCCTGGGCTTGTCTCTGCTCTCTTATGAGTTGTATCCATTTCTGGATTTCATAGGGTTTTGAGGTGGTTATCACAACTATTTACTCTCAAGATGCTCAAATTAAGGTCCTAGAAGTTTCACTGAGAGTTTCTTGACGGCTCACTGTCCCTGATGCTTTTTCCTGAACCAATCTCTGTGGCCGGCGGAACCTGGCACTCTGATTGGCCGGGATTAGGTCACATGATGTCTATGGACTCGGGTGTGGAGTCTGTCCTGCAGTTACTACTGTGGATGGAGAAGGGAGGAAAGTGGGTGCTCAAAACAGAATGAGACACTGATAAAGAAATGAGGGCAAATGGATGCCAGAGGGCCCGAATCCAGTCATTTATGGTAGCGATCAAGGAAAAATACACTGCTACAAACATTTTTCAATAGCACCCCAATGAATATGAGTCCTCTGTGATAGAGACTCCCATGTATCTTTTTGTACCATATATGTCTCAGAGACCGTGACATTTAATTGTGGTGGAAGACCTGAAGTGTTTCTAGAAGTTGTTAGCAACTGGTGCAGAGGGTGATTACACTGAAAGTTTAGGTGTGCCTCTTTATGCTTAACTTTCCTGTCTTGAGGCGGGATATTTGCAGCGAGAAAAGTAATGACAGTGGGTTCAGGGTGTCTTCCGGTAGCACTTCGGCTGGCACCTGATCATCACCCCCGCGTCTGCCTTTCAAGACCATTCTAGGAGCCGCCTGAGCGAGCCACCAATCCCGAGGCGCCTGTCTCAGCTGGACGTGTGCCCGGGCGATGGAACAGCAACAAAAGCAACTTGACTGTGGTGGGCAAACTCTGGACGCGGAGGTGGAAGTTGAGCTCTTGCAAACCGAGGGAGTAACAGCTTTCGGACTTAGTTTGTCAGCGTTGTGACCAGCGGCGGCCAGTCTAGCATGGAACACCATGGGCTTTGCAGCCTTGGTGCATTTGCAGTTGCTTTTTCCTCTGCCTGGACTATGTTTCCCACGCGTTTTCCCGTGTTCGGTACGTTCTCGTACTCTAGACCTCAACTTTTCAGAGTTTGCCGATCCTCCCACTCTGCCCATTTACTTAATATTCTGTGGATTTCTTTTACAGAATTTTTTTCAGTTTGAAATTACGGGGTTTATTTACTTGTCTACTGGTTGTATCTTCCCATAAGAATTATGCTCCTCCAAGGCAAAGGCCTTTCCTATAGTACTTCGTTCTGAATCCCCAGCATCTAGAATAGTGCCTGGCACACACAGTGGATCTATAAATGTTTGTTGAATAAAGCTTGGGACACAAAAAGAACAAACTGTGCTGGAGATAAAACAGCCCACTTTGCCAAATAAACTCAACAATATGAATGATTACGTCTTCTGACAGGGGTGATGAACTTTCTGTGTGTGGTGGACCCTTCTGGCAGTCTGTTTAAGCCTATGAACCCCTTCTAAGAATATTTTTTAACACATCAAAAAAATAAATAGAGGTTTTAATTGAAATCAATTATATAGGAGCACAGTTATAAAAATATTAAAAACTTTATGAAATAGTATATATGTGCTTTTTTTATTAAGGTAGAAAATAAGACAGTGGTGAATCCAATAACTAACATAATTTCAAAGTAATGGGGGCAGTAAACAATATTTTGAGATATTTATTACACTTATAATGTGATGTAAAAATATGTGTCATTTCAATCACATTGGTGACAAAGTCACAGGTATGCTAATACTACTGTAGCTTATTGTCTGCTGTCATAATTGAAGGAAATGCTGAATTTCATTAGAAGTTAATGAAAAATGGTGTAATTTTTTCCCATCTAAGTTTATGGACCTCCTAAATTCTATCTACAGACTTCCTAGGAAGACTCTGGACAAAAAGATACAAACTTCTGGGTATAAAATAAATAAGTTATGTGGATGTAACATACAGCATGGTGATTATAATGAATAATTTTGTGTTGTATATTTAAAAGTTTTTAAGAGTGTAGATCATAAAAGTTCTCATCACAGGAAAAGAATTCTAGCATCTTGCTTGGTGATGGATGTTAACTAGACTTATTTAACTAGTATTAAATAATACTTGCAAATATTATATCCTTATGCTATACAACTGAAACTCATACAATGTTATATGTCAAAATGTCAGTTAAAAAGAAAAAGAACCCCTGGACTAAGGACTTCAGCATTCTATAAATGTGGCAAGATTAAGAATGAATATTAAAGCAATTGGTAATTATGCCTATGTCTTTGTGAGACTATTACACACACACTTTTTCTAATCACTAGAAAACTGTATACAGCTTATCCACAGAAGTTGTTTAGTTCCTATTTAAACGAAATTTTCTTGTCCTCATGGAGTACCGAGTTAAAGGACTCCTTAAGCACTGCTAAGGAAAATAACCTGCCCAGGTGACCCCGTACTGTGGCTGTTGCTCTGCTGGTTCTGTGATTGGAGGAGCGAGAGAACAAAAATGTGCAGACCAGATGCTCCTGTGGGGATAAGCAGCGTAGCTCAGGTGGGTCGAGACCCGTAATATGTGCAGAGAAGAGTCTAGGACATCAGACAGCTCTATTCTATCGCACGCTCACACATCGCATCTCCCCTTTGCATGAGAAAAGAGTCCATTTAACGTGAGTTTTCTCTTCTCCAGTAAATAAAATATAAATCCCAGTGGCTGCGATAAAAGGCACTTACCTTCCTGACATTATGTTTCATGATGATTTCTTTATTTCTGTCTCTGTAGCTGTACTAAATTTCACAAGGGAAGAGATTCACTCACTGCTAGTTTGGAAAGTTGTCAAGGGCTGAGCATCACAGATTTTATTCTTTCTTCCCACTCTTGATCAGAAAAACATTATCCAACATGGGAAGGGCCCAAAAGAGAAACAAGAACTCAGAGGGCCTGCAGAAAAGCGTCCGTGATGCTCCTCACGTGAGAAGACGAGGCTGTGTGAGTGAGTGTGTCCATTCCAGTAGGGGCTTAAAGAGAGATTTAAGAATTTACTTTTCACTCTGACTTCAGGACAAACGGAGATCATCATGCAAGTTTTTTCTTGATTCTTCTAAGGTATCATTAAGAATTTAGCAACATGGTTATAACTTCAAAGCTTCTCACCCATTGTGCAGTATAGTCATTTTTAATGTGTCTCATTTTTCAGATTTTTTTTAACAACGCCTATTTCACCAAGAGCCAGGAGTTTCTAATTCATTTAAAAATGCGCATTAGTCATTACATAGTAGGTTTTGTCACAGTAACACAGAATCCCAAAATCTCTGTATCTTCAACCAAGAAAAGTTTACCTCACATTTTTTCTGTGGTCCAATATAGGGGCTTTTGCTCATCACAGTCACTTGGGGCCAAACCTGATGGAGGCTCCATCTTGGCTTGTTTCCATGATTTTTATGCACAGGGGAAGGGAATGGCAATAATGAACTAGCCCATAGAAACATCCATCTCTTCTGCTCATTCTTTAGCGCATAAGGAAAGTAGCATGGCCACACCAAGCTTCGAAGGGTAGGGGAAGTGCAAGTTTACCATATGCTGGGAGAAGGACAGCTGGACATGCTTGTGAAAGGCCTTGTGACCACTACGGCCCACCTTCCGGTTGCCATATATTCTGTTTACTTCCTGTGCCCCAGGGAGACAATCCAGGAGTCCCATTCACTGAGAACACCAAGCTCAGAGCTCAGAATCTCTGAGGGATGTTCAATAGCCAGAAATCTGTGAATTGAAAGATGTTATATTCTCTCTGTGCACTCTCTACATAAACTTCAATAAATATTAGCATTTAGAAAGGAAAGTATGGGCTACACCTAGGAATTCTAAAATCTCTGTGGGCAAAAGCGGCAGGAGCCTCTTCCCCTGAGGGTGGGGAGTGTTCTTTCATTAGACCTGATTTTGCTCTTGTTTCTCCCTCTGAGATGCGCGTCTTCCCCATTATCTTCTTGGTTACACCTGAAGTGAGCATCAGAGATTGTGCTTTCCTCGGGCACCAGCAGCTGGTTCAGCCTTCCCGTCCTCTTCTCCTCTTCTTCTTCCTCCTTTATTAAGTTGTCTGTCATCCAGCTTTTCATTTTCCTACACACATGTTCTTCTTGTTCTGACTCATCTTCCTCTTAAGTCGGTTCCTTTTTAAATGGGTTGGTTATAGCCCTGGCTGGTGGAGCTCAGTGGATGGAGCGCGGGCTGGGAACCAGACGGCCCCGGTTCGATTCCCGGTCAGGGCACATGCCTGGGTTGCAGGCCAGGTCCCTGTGAGGGCCATGTGAGAGGCAACCATACATTGCTGTTTCTCTCCCTCTCTGTCTCCCTCCCTTCTCCTCTCTCTAAAAATAAATAAATAAATCTTGAAAAAAAAAAGTAAATTGGTTGGTTATTTTGGATTCAGATCCAGTACCTTGAGTGCAGCAGCTCCTAAGGTGGAGAAAGATGGTACAGGTTCTCCCTGCTGGGTCATTGGTGAAGAAGCAAGCAGGCTGTCAGTATCCTCACGATCAACTGGGGGGAGCCTCCCTAGTCTCCTGACACTCTCTCTAGCTCAGGCTTAGGAAAGCCACAGCCTGCCTGTTCAGTCAGCTCCCCTCGGCCTCTTACAGGGAGGAAGAACCACTCATCTACAGGAGACCACACCTGATCTTCCTCTCTGGGGTCCGGATATGTTTCTGCGCCAAGCTCTTCCAGCATCCATGACTTTGTGGTAAGCAGGAGAGTGTCTGATTATCTTTAACCATCTGCGCTGCCTGCAGGTGAAAACCCTAAGAAGATTCCCACGAAGCCTGAAGCTCTCTTGCCCGTGGACTACAGCAGGCTTTTCCCCAAGGAGGATGAAGGAATGAGGTGGGTGTAGCTTTCCATCAGTCTCTAAGTAATCTTGATGTATTCCAGGAAACAGCCCTGAATGGCAAAGTATAATTTCCGTGATGGTTGCTTGTGTGGTGATGAAAAACCAATGTTTCATGACCACCCGAGAATATCACATTTTTTAAAATTTTAATATGAAACAGTATCTGTTTTGTATTATCTTGTTCTGAAACTTTTTATACAGATTTTTTGTGTGTCCTGAGGTAGGCAACAATAGCATTTCCTGGCTTGATGACATTTCTTTTGTATATATTAATTATGAAAAGATAATTCAACAGGTGGTTGCTGAAAATACCAAAACCAGGTAGACGTTAAGTGTTATTTTAGCCATGATTGCATAGTCAGATTGAAGCTTTTATGCTTACTATATTGGAAGTTAGGGAACTGCTCTTAAGCCTTGTAATGAGTGGACTGTTCTTGAACTCAGATATCAATAAAATATTTTTCAATTAAAAATGCACTGAAAACACGAGTAGCTGAAGGCAGTGGAGAACTTTTCAGTGTAATTCTGTCGATGGTGTGTGCAAGCAGATGACAGACAGGTCGTTATATACTAACAACTTCAAAAGTGACCAGTGAAGCAATTGGATTTAGTAAACAATTCAATCTTTAAATTCTTTTAAACTAATTTTTAAGTATAGACACTATCTTGGCTACTGAAAAAATAATTTCTAGTTAGAAACCACTGGAAAGGACCTTATATCTTAGTTTTGAAAAAATTCTGAATTTAAATTCCTAGATAGTAGAATCTATTTTAAAACAATTAATAGGTTTAAATCCTCCAAAGTTTTTTTGACAGCAATATAACATTCTATAAAAATTTTGGTTAGCTTATGAGTTAAATTTATAAACACATTTTAAAAAGTCATAGGTATTTGCTGTCTTGTCATCAAGCAAGTCTTTAATTGTTGAAAAACTTAACTTCATCTTACAACCTCTCCAGAATGTCTTTAGAGAACTGGGAAGGACCCAAAATAACGAGATGAAGGCATAGTCTCCAGGTATATAAAATACTTGCTTGGCTGTCAACACCTTCAGTTAACATGATATTTGATTGTGCAAGGGACATCCTTTTGTGAAATTTCAGTGTCAGATTCACAGGAGCAGGGTCTAGGTCACCAGTGCTCTGGCCAGCAGAGGACATGTTTCTTTCCTTTGTGTCTCTCGTGAGTTGTGAGAAACGTGTAACAAAAATCACCAGTACAGTGCCAGCCAGGTAGTTTATGAATCAATTTGCTAAAGCAGATGCAGTAGAATTGTCTAGAAAAAAAAATCATCATATATTTCCTCATAGTAATTTTAATGAAGACACCAATGCACAGAGACATAAAATAATTAAGGTAGCACTAGCTCATTAGGTTTCTCCAGAAGAGAGGTTTCTATGTTTTTTCACTGTTCAGTCATCTGTGATTGACTGGTTGATTGAGTGATTGATCAAGTGATTTGGCAACACCACTTTTGATTCTCTGCCGGCTTATGTTTTAGGGCACAGGGCCAGAGCGCCGGGTGCTGACTTGGTGGGCTCATTGCTTCTTCTCTCTTTCTGGTTCTAACAGGAACAGAATGGAATAGAGTCACTGCATTCATATCAAAACTCCCTAAACACCTTTCATATGGTTGACCTCCTACTTGCTGCTTTGGATGAGAGAAGGCTAAAGAATGGTCCCTGTACTCAGGGTGCTTGCAGAATCCATACCTAAACCTTGGACTAGGAAGACAGGCCTGGTCACGTGTGCTTTTGATAACCTCTACAGTTGAATGTGGTTCATGCCAAAAGTTAATAATCCTGATTTCAGGATAAGTTTATAAACTTCACAAAGTTTAACTTACTGATAACTCTTCTGGTACGCACCATTGGTTTTAAGATCATTTCTTTGTTTAGATACTCAAAAATTCCTTCACTCCCTTTCCAAAAAAAAAAAATGAACACTTTCAGCTTTAAAGTGACTTGATATAATGTCTCTCTTTTATAGGCCTGTAATTCCTCATTATATAAAATAAACAATTTGAGGGTTTTTATTAAGACAAAAATGCTTAGAGCACTGATTTCTATTGGTGTCATTCAGTTAGTTCTTAAGAGACAATGGAGACATTACCTTATGTTGAATGGGAAGCTCAACCAGTGAGGAGTTTATTCTTACAACTTTGGTCCTCATGATCTCAGAAATCCTAAAGAACACAGCATGGCCTCAACAGCTTGGGCAATGTGCTCTGAGAAAAATTACTATGGCTGCTTCCTCTTGACCACAAAGCAAACACTGCAAAGGGAGTTACAAATTCCACTTTTCACTCTCAGCCAGAGATGGGCACTGTTGTGAATACAGAAATATCTTGCCCTAACATCTGGGCTCAGACCAGAGGTTCTCAGCCCCAGCTTAAGTCAGCATCTG
Organism: Micronycteris hirsuta; assembly: GCA_004026765.1. Taxonomy (NCBI): domain Eukaryota; kingdom Metazoa; phylum Chordata; class Mammalia; order Chiroptera; family Phyllostomidae; genus Micronycteris; species Micronycteris hirsuta. The sequence goes on along the minus strand of PVJI01000337.1, from coordinate 158,585 downwards.
GGGCAGGTGCACGGGCAAGGCTTCAGTGTTTGATTCTGATGAGCAGGCAGGTTGAAACCCCGAGTCTTAGGCCACCTGAATGGGACACTATTTGGTGAGTGCCATTGCCTGTAATCAAAGTGTGAAGCCAGGTGACACTATGGAATTTCCTGGTTTTCTTTATGATAGCTTTTCAATGGCCTATTCTTTGTTTATTTACTTAGTGGAAGACTTTATTTTGAATCTGTAGATGGGGAAGGATAATTCTCTACATCTTGAGCTGTGGCAAGCATACAAAATAATCTGCAGGTGCTATGTATGAGGCAGAAACTCCCTGGAACTGTTGATTGTTGAACTGTTGATTGTTGGGTCGACAGAGCATTCTGCTTGCATTTCATGACTGGTTTTGAAGGTAAAAGGGGCCTTTCCTTTTGTCAAAATAATGATCAAAATTTCATCATTCATCAGCTTTTATTATGAGTTTAATTATGTCTTATAAAAAGATATGTTGGATTCTTAACTCCCCAGTACCTTAGCATGACCTTATTTGGAGATAGGGTCTTTTGAGAGGCAATCAAAATTAAAATGGGGTGTAGAACATACCCCAGAAACAGAATAATAAAGTTCATTTGGAGCGTACATGTAAAGACAGGGGAAAGATGAGAGAAATTACTGTGAAATTAATTCATCACATTGACAGGGGCCTTAAATACCAGCCAGAGGATTTTGTACACAAACTGGCATTAAGCAGGCCCCAGGGAGATGGAGGTTCTTCGGCAAGGGTGTTTGAAGAGGCTCTCCACCAGCATTCATGGGATGGATTAGTTTTGGGAAAGGCTGGAAGCAGACTTCCTTGAGAGGCGATTGCAATAGCCCAGGCAAGTGGTGGTGGGGGTGATGACAGAGGGGGTGGAAAGGATGAGGCAGGTTTAAGAGGCATTACCACAAAGGAAGAAAGATGCGCAGGAGCTTCAGGCATGTGGCAGAAAGATGTGGAAATGTTTTAGCCATGTGGGATTTTCTTGCCAGTTACATCACACCTCTGTGTGCCTGGGCATAAAGCTGGCCTGCAGAGACTCTGCAGTTACAAAAGAATCAGGATTCTAACCCACCGGGATCCAAGAGGGAAATCCTCCAAGCGTTCTTGCAACCTGGAACATTCAAGATATGTGACAAAGGATACGGCAGTGTGACACCAGTCAAGCAGCTGTGCTTAACACATGTGTGTCATGGTGCATGTAGATATATGAGCAAGGGCATCTGGATATTTCAGTTCTACCCAAAGGCATCTGCTACACTGGCTGACTACATAATGTAGTTGAATCATCTGATGTGTGCTGCCTGAACTATAACCTAAGTTATTTCCCTTCTGCACAAAGCAGCCGTTTGTTAGTTTTCACACTTCAATCATCTTTTTACTACTTTCTCCTGCAGCCAAAAATAAACCCCCAGCAAAGCAGGGCAACTCCCTTTGGAAGTATGGAACAGTCACAGGTCTCATGGATGACTGGAGTTTCCTCGGCCACAGTGCCGACGGCTGCCTAATCTGCTTAGGCAGCTCAGCCCTCACAGGTAAGTTAGATATGACAGTGCCAACTGGATGGGTTATAGTGTTCAAGTTCAGGTCACTCTTTCACTTGCAATTCTTTGTGAATATGGACAAGTCTGGAGCCACAGAAGCAGGGCAATCCTCCACCTAAGGTTCTGCAGGCTGAGCCAGCTCTTCAGCTGCCTGGCTCCCTCCTCTAGGCATTGGACATCATTCTCCATGGCCTTAGTCCTGTCCTAAGGACAGAGCAGTTTTTTGCCTGTTGCTACAACAGTCCAAGTGTGGGAGCCTGTAATAGGGGATGCTGGGGTCTGCGAACTGCTCTTCCTTATTTATATATATTATATATATACATGCTCATATATTTTATTGTTGACATTGTTACAGATGTGCCCCACTTCCCCCCACCTATGGCCCCTCCACCCAGTCCCATGTCCCCGGCCTTCACACTGTTGTCTGTGTCTGTATTTACCATCTCCGAGGGGAGGGCAGCAGCTCCCTCTAGGTGCTCTGTAAGGCAATCCTCAATCCGAGTTGCTTACAAAGCCGGACTCTATCTGATCAGTAACTTCTCAGCAAACGCCTAAGAACAGGACTTTAAGAACATTCCTGCTACCACTTTCATAACCTAAAACATGCACGGCTGAAGCATTTGTAAATAAAATCTCTTTGCATAAAGGATTAAAGATCTGTTGATCATGAAGAAGATGGAATCTACTCTCTCCTGTTTCTCAGAGGCCCAATCAAAGGCAGTCCCGAGGCAGAGTTCCGTAAATGACGGAAGATGTGAGTGCAGCGAGCCAGGCGTGTATACATTCTCCCTCGTAGCAAACGACAGATTCTAACTCTGGTAACCTCTGGAGTTGTGGAATCCACCATACACTGTGGCTTTATGGACAGAGAGGATGGAAGGATGGAGAGGCAGTAGAGCTATTGGGGAACATAGATTGTGTGTGTGTGTGTGTGAGAGAGAGAGAGAGAGAGAGAGAGAGAGAGATAGATAAAAATAAAAACAGAGGAAAACAGAACTAACAGAAGATTCCTTTTGGCTTTGCAGTTTTTGGTTCCAACAATTTATGGATCTTTTTTTTTTAACTCTGCCCTTGTGTTCCAAAATACACTCTTATGTCCTTATAGTAATTTCTCTCTTTTTTGTTTAGACCAGTTTGAGTAGGTTTCAGTTGTTTACTGTCCAAGTTATGGGTGTTTCTCATGGTGGAGGAGGCTAATTTTCACAAAAATATAATTATAGCAGTCTTCTTCCAATTCTCAGAAAAAAATGTAAGTTAATGAATGATCTCCTTGATTTCATGTTTTGCTCTCATAAATCACTTCTCAAATCAGTGGCACTTGTGACGTCTTGCCTGGTTGTGAGCCCTCGCAGGTGACAAAACGAACAAGCTGAGAAACGTTGACAGGAGAACGGAGAACGAACCCCTTGTGTTGAGTGCACAGCTTGTTTCGCTAGACAGACGGTAGCAATAATTTTGTGTTGTGTATTTATACACACGTATCTTTACATTTGTAAATAAAACATATATTTATGGTCACCCTTCTGCTAGTAAAACAGCTCCAGTTTATGTGTTAGAATAAAACAGATCAATAGGGGTTTTGGCGCCTGCTCAAGTGTGGGAACCACTGCTGTAGATCAACCTCGCTCTCCTGTTTTCTTCATTCTCACCACCGCCGCCCTCCACCTCCAGGCACTAAGGAGCCGTGGGGGACCCAATCTGTCTCTCCCACCACTGTTATCTCTGGCAGGCCTGATTTCTAGCCTTTTGCAATGGGAGCATCCTCATAACCCTCACTAGCACTGCATGTGCGCAGGGCTGCCGTTGGGTGCTGCACAGAGGGACAGAGTCTCCATGCCTATTTGATCGGGAGAAGGTAGTCCTCACAGTGGTGTTGTGGGTGGGAGGCCAGACCATGTGAGCTGGGGGGTGGATTTCTTAGCAGTTTGCTCAACCCTGGGTCAGTCCCTATGGAGAACACCTACTCATTAGATTGCTTCTTTGTCTGGCTTAACGATTTCCAGTATTTTCGAAGTTAGACCTGTGAATGGGGTTTGGAGGTCCTTATTAAATATAATAAAACTTTTCACATCAACCATAAACATAGGGTTCACTTGTTAGATGCTCTTCCTTAAATATTTATTGAACTCCCCATAGATGGTGTTGTGAAAATAAGAGATAGTTTTTATGTTTGTGGACTTCAGGACTAAGTTGATTTTTTTCTCGTGTTTTAATCAAGAGCTAAATGCTAATTATTGAATCTCCCTTTCATGAAAATCTCTGTTACTCATGTAGATAACTGGCAAGTTCAATATTAATGAAGCTTCGTTTTCCATAAATAAGGAAATCTGGCACTGATAACTCTATTTGCTAAAATTTCAAAGGAGCCAGTTTTCCCTTGGGAAGGTCATTTATTTATTCATTCTAATTTGGCATTTAAAACACCAATGATTATTGGATCTTCCACATAGTTCTTGTGGTTTAGAAAAACACATTGCTCCAAATGAAGTCCTTCTTTTTTATTTGGTATTTTTAGATAGTATTTAGGTAGATAAATCTTTGTCTTTTTTTTTTTTTAAGATGTTATTTATTTATTTTTAAAGAGAAGAGAAGGGGACAAAAGAGACAGAGAGAAACATCGGCATGTGAGAGAAGCACCTATCAGTCTCCTCTCATATGTGCCCCGAGCAGGACCCAACCAACGACCCAGGCATGTGCCCTGACCAGGAATCGAACCGGTGACCTTTGGGTTTGCATGGACAATGCCTAATCGACTGAGTCACACTGGTCAGGGGAATCTTTGTCTTTAAAACTACATTGATATATTGGGTTAGCCAAAGAGTCTGTATGTTTTTCTTCCCATAAGATAAAAGACGTTTTTCACTTTCACCAATAACTTTATTGATTTGGATATTTTGAGTATGCTGGCTATTTCCCACATGCTATAATGTTGATTATTCTCTATTAATGTCTCATTTTGATCACTATCAACTTTAACTGGTCTGCCCAACTGTGGAGCATCGTCCAGTGAGAAATCTCCAGCACGAAACTTCACAAATCACTTTTGACATATCAGATCAGTCACAGCACCTTCTCCATATACTGCTCAAATCTTTTTTTTTTTTTTTGGCGTTTCAGTTGTGTTTTTATACTTCTTGAAATAATAGAGCACAGTATGCCAAAAATGTTGCTTAATTTCTTCCATCTTCAATATTAAACTGGCTACACAAAATTCACCAATTTTGACTTTGTTTTTATGCGCACTGACATGACAGCTGTCACAGTGCAATCTAACAAAAGAAGGAAGTTACAGACAACTAAGCGCAAGTGGGGCCACCTTACGGAAAAAATCCAAATGTGGTTTTTGGCCAACCCAATAGTTCTCCGCTATATTAATATAGTTCAGAAGTTTACATTTTTAGAGCTAATATGTGAGACACACGAAACATTATAATAAGCTTTTTCTATTAAATGTTAACTTCTAGACATTCATTACAGTTTGTTATTTTACAGTGTTTGGTGTTACATGGTTTTGTGTTTTCCCCTCTGATGTACCACACTGTTACCTCTAACTGCTCAGGGCCTTTCTCCTAGTGAATCTGCTCTTCTCTCTGGCGGCTCTCTCACTGGTGATCCAAAGGCTCTCATTGGTGATGGGAGGGTGAGGGATAACAATGGGATTAATGGGCACCATTTAGGAGGTCATTTTTAAATGGCCATGCCTGGACCCATCCCCAGATATATGATCCACTTGGTCTAGGTGGTGCCCAGCATGTGTATTTTTAAAAAAGCTTTCCAGGAGGTTCTTTTATACTCCTGGTTTGGAATCACTGCTTTAGTGTCTGCCTCTGTCCTTGGTATATCCATCTGGTATCTTTCTTTCCTCCAATTTCTACAATTACAATTTATAGAACTCCATATGCAGGCCTTATGTAATTTGTATTCAATATCTCTTAATTGCAATCTGCTTTATCACTGCATTCATGTAAATTTTCTTAAAAATTTTTGTTTTATTCTGATTGCAAAGTGGTGTCTGTCATAAAAATTTCAAAAACCAGAAGTATAAATATGATACTTAAAGTGGAAGTTACTACTAATCATATCTCCAGATCTAAGCAGATCTAATTAGGAAAATAGAAACCTCTATGGCTATTTAAAGTACAAGGAAGTTAATGGTGGTACTTCATTACAACAGCAATAAAAGAGGACGAGAAGTGTATCAGCACTTTGGGGGCACCTCAGTGATTGGTGTCATTAGGAAGCTGCTAAGGTACCAAACTGTGAGAGAAAGGGAGAAGCAGTGTCACCAGGACTCAGGGACAAGAGTCACTGAGGGGAAGGTAAGAAAGGATGCTAAGGCAGTGATACAGTTGTCATTAGAGAAGTCTAAGGAGAAGAACTGGGGTAGGAATACTCTGGCTTTCTCTTCCACCCACTCCTTAGCTTCCTGTGCCAGATTCAGCTGGTGGGATTAGCTCCACTATGACACAGAGCAGGAAAAAGGCAAACAATAGCTCTGAGGGCAAATAGGCATTGCCGCTATTTACAATCTCATGTAAGATCGATTATTCCACAGTTGGCTCTGATTACATGGTTACCACATTAACGACTGGTCTTGGGCTTTGCGTTAATGCCAGCGTACAACCAAATTCCTGGACCCTCCAAAATATGATGTTTTCCGAACTTTGTAATTTGTTCTCACGTTCTTAGACACGCACCATCTTCTGCTCGTGGCGTCTTCTCTCTCACAAAGGCCTCCCTGTCCCTGCCTCATTCACTTTACATTTTCTTTTAGACGAATTTGAAACCTTGTTTTCCTTCTGAAGTCTTTTCTAATCACCAGGGCTCATGCTGAATACTCCTTTTATTGAGCTGTGTTTATTTCTGGTATCAGTCCTTTGGTATATTACAAAATCTGTTTTACCACATTACTTGGGTTTTTAGGTTTCCATCCTATTTCTCCAGCTAGATTTTAATGCCCTGAGAGGCGAGGAATGCCCATATAGCTTCTCGTGTTCCCAGACAGCTCGCTGTCCACGGCCTGTTGGGTGTTCAGTGTGTTCACATTCTAGTCGATGCTCCTGTGTCGATTGAAAGCTGTGATCTGAAGAATTTTTGGATCTGTTTGCTTGTCAAGGAGATAAAAATGGTTATTATATATCTTTCAATAAAATGTGAACACAGAAGTAGCCATGTGGAAATTATAACCTTCAATCAATTTGGGGGAGTTATGTAAATCACAGATAACATCAATATAATTAAAAACTTGACTCTAGGAGAAATCTATGCTATTAATACTTTACCTCTCTGTAACTACCAATAGAAGTACCATACAGAGGAAAGAAAAATAAGCAAAATAAAATAATGTTCTGTTTGTTCTCCAAATCTTTTTACCTGTTGTTCAGAATATAGTAAAAAACTTAACAAGACATATGATGAAGGACGGAAGTGTGACCAAAAATCAAAAGAAAACATAGCAAATTGAAACAAACACAAAAATGACTCAGTTTTAAGAATTAGTCAATAGGGACTTAAAAGTTTTATAAATATATTAAAGAATTTACTCGGAATATAAACATCAAAGATGACAGGAATATAAATATCAAAGATGAATTGCATTGAGTGTGCTGATAGCGGTTTGGACACTACATAGGAAAGAATTAGTAAACTTTAAGACAGATCAGAAGGAATTATTCAAACTGAAACAGATTTGTAACAAGACTTAACAAAAGAACAAAACATCAGTAACTTGTGAGAAAATTTCAAGCAGTCTAACATATCCATAATTGGAATCCTGAAAGATGAGGAAAGAATGGGACAGAGATATATTTGAATAAATACTTGGTGAAAATTTTCCAAACACGAAAATATCATAATCTGGGTGGCTTAAACAACAGGGATTTGTTTCTCAGTTCTGGGGGCTGGAAGTCCAAGATCAAGGTGCCGACCCATTCAGTGCCTGGTGAGAGCTCCCTTCCTGGCTTGCAGACAACTGCCTTCACACTTTATCCTCACATGACCTTTCCTCAGTTAGTGCGTGCAGAGAAAGATCTCTTTCTTCCTTTTCTGCACCCGAATAAGGGCACCAGTTCTATCAGATTAAGACCCTACCTTTATGACCTTGTTTAACCTTAATTACCCCCTAAAAGCTCTGTCTCCTAATACAATCACATTGGGTGTTATGTATTCAACATACAATTTTAGGGGACACAATTTCAGTCCATAGCAGGTATATTTATCCAGTGGAATACCACTGACCAAAAGACAAGTCAGACATTCATAGACATTGTGAATGTCTTTCATAGACATTACAAATGAAAAAAGCCAGGTAGTAAGAAGTAAATACTTTTTATTTAGATAATTACAGAAATCAAAGAATGGTTGTCTAAGGGGCGTGTGGTTAACTGGGAAGGAGACATGGAATCTTCTGGGATGATGGCCATGCTATGTCTTGACTGGAATGATATTTACATGGGGTTGTATTTGTCAAAATATATTGATTATACATTTAAGATCTGAATATTTTACTGCATGTAAGCTATATCATGAAGAAAAGACAACTAAAGACAAATAACTGTGTTAAGTTATATCTTAACAAAGAAAGGCAACTTTCCCTGGTGATTTTGATGTACTTCTAGGTCAGGGAGCACTATTCCATAGAAAGTTTTCCGTTTTAAAAGTTCTTACAAATGACGAAAGAGTTAGGAGATTTCAGACCGACACATTTATTCTCTGCCTTCATATAATAGACTCTCCACTTCACAGATGCAAATGAGAAGAAGGAACTTGTTCCAGATCACATTACTAACCAATTAATTATGGAATGGGAACCATATTACTAGCTTTTAAGTTTAGACTATTGGTATTAAAGAAAAAAATAGTGCAGCACAGGTTTTGGTCTCCCAGGATGTCATCCTCAACCTACGTTTGTGTTGTGAGGAGCGATTTAGGAGCAGGCAGATTTTCTGTGGTGCTGAAAAAGGCCTGTGCCGGCCACACAGAGGCAGGGAATGTGATCTCCGCAGGAAGTGCCTCCAGTCTCCAGGACACCTCTCAATCCTGTAACTCTACCTGACTATCTCCCCGAGATTTCAAGTCTTTCCTTCCAGGGATGGGTCTTTCAAGCTTAACCTCTGTGGCATGAGGTCCACCATTAGCACTTTCCTTTCTCAGGCATTTTCAGTGGATGTTTTACCACACATCTTTGAATTCTCTGGGGGCAGAAATCACGGCTCACACATCTAACCCGATAGTGAGGGCTGAATGTTTGTGGAATCACTGTAAGCATTTAACAACAAAGTAGAAACCATCCACATTTCCATCAGCAACAGCTTGCAGTGTTACTTACGCAAGCACTTTGACGCAGCTCCATGGACTGCAGAATTAAATCTGCAACCACAAAAGAAAGAAGCTGATTTCTTACGGCCCTTTGGTAACTTCAGAAAGGTTTTGGGAAGTCTCTAAATTGAATTTAACTGTTGAGCACAGGCTGAACTTAAAACCCTCATCTGTTTTAAGTCATTCCCTACCTCCCATGCCCTGTAGGCTCCTACAGGGTCTGAATCCTGAGTGCTCTGGCTGAGGACATGTGCCCTGCGTGAAAGGCCAGAGAACCCAAGGGGCTGAGATTACTTTACTGCCTGATCACCACATTCCTTTGTTTGAATTCACTCCGATGAAAACCACTGAGTGGCTGTAGAATGTCCTGCCTGGAGCACTGGGGTCCCATCAGGCCACAAAGGTGGGTGGGAAGAACATGGCCCCCTCAAAGGACAGTGGCGTTATTCAGAAGCAAAACAGGAAGGTGGCAAGAAACACAGATATTTTGCAACAAAAAGATGCCAAAACTTTCCTGCTTCAAAATAAGGGTGTAATTGGCTTCTACCTTGAAGCCAAACGCCATGTAATTAATTTCATTGTGTCCTGGCATTGGCTGTGCCAATTATCTCACTGATGCTCCGTGAACCTTTCTGAATACAAGGGAAGTACGTGTATTAATCAGGATAACTGCTGTAATGTGCCAAGTGACATCTGGGGGGATGTTTGAGACAAGGAGAGTCCAATAAGAATAAGGAGGGGAGTGGGTGGTGGACACAAGAGGCTTAGGGGCCAGGTCTAGCGCATTGCTTCTGCCCACATTCCATTGGCCATAACTTAGTCATCTGGCTTCAACCAACTTCACTGGAAGATGGAAAATGTGGGCTAGGTTTAGGCCTAGAAGAAAAAAGAAAAGAGGTTTTATGAACACATAGCATTGTCTCTGCCACAGAGTATAACTGTAGGTGGCAACAATATGAATTCTGTCCTTAGTAAGATACTTAAATATCTACTCAAAAGCAGGGGAAAAGTATGTTCCATTCTAATCTTCCCAGTTTGTGTTGGTGCTGTTTCTGAGAATGTTCATTGTAGACAGAGGCCTGGTCACTCTTGAACCATCTTCCTGACCAATGACTGTTCCAGAATTTACAATTTGACCATTAGCATTGATTATAAAATAGTCGCACAGAGCAGATTTTTGCTGTGGTACTAAAATCATATATATATTTCGAGGGGTATTCAAAGCCTTTGTCTGATCAGTGGACAGGACATAAGACTCTATTATTGGACTTCTAAATTGTTGTTTTATTCCTCTGCTTTCTAATATTATACCACTAAGCAGAGTTATTAGCCAATATCCATTGTAATTAAAATAGAAGATGAAAAAGATCAGTCAGTAAAGAGTGCCTTCAAATTTCAGTTTCACTAGGTAGATGGTAACAGATCCAAAACCAAGTCAGAAGCACGAGTTAGCAGTGAGGCCCTCAAACAGGTACGAGGAGTCAGAGAGGAGAGCAGGTCCCGACCTGGAGCTCTGGGAGGGGAGACATGTCTGGGAGCCCTTAGCAGCACAGGGGGAGCTCTAGAGTGTAGGGGTCCCTGCAGAAATTGGAAATAGGGAGAAAATTCCAGAAGCAGAGGTGATAGGTTCCGTTTCTGTTTTCTCTGGGCCCACGCCACGTGCATTTCCAACTGGACTCACGTCCCTTAATCTCAACTGAATGTCTGGGTTAAGGGTTGGTGAAATCTTCCATCTCTCCCTCAGCCGGGTTCTCACGGATGATCAGGCATTTTACCCCATGCCTCAGTCAAACCATATTCAAGTCTTTTTGTTTTGTTTTGTTTTTAGGTTTTCTATTGAAGATCTGACATTGAGCTGGCGAATTAGAATAGTTACGCTGGTGATAACTAAAAACCCAGGCCAAAGTCTTTTCCTGCCAGAGCTGTCACTCCCAGGAAAGTCACAATGTTATTTCCTAATAAGAGACAGCATTCTCTTCCTAGGGCATTTTGAGTGCTGACTGCTCTCAACGTGCTCTGCGTGTTGTCGTGTGGCAATGATTGAGTAACTGTGCGAGGTCCCGGCCTGCACAGTCCCCTGTACTTAATTGCAACAGCATGTGGCAGAAGTCCTAACTGAATGTGTAATCCAATGCCACTAGCCTGTGATGGTGTCAGGTGCATTAAATGCTCCAGATAGTTGAACCTTTTTCTTCCCCACTTTATTGGGAGTTTGGAGACTTGCCCAATAGTTTTTCAGGGCAGGGAAAAGTTTCTCATTCATGGTGGTAGTAGGAGGAGACGGATAGGAGGAAAGGTGTCAGGAAACCCCACATCTGGGGGTGATGCGGACAGAAGGGTGACTGAGAGGAGGGAGCAAGGAAAGCGCAGCTGTTGGGAGCAGAGGGGAGAGAGCAGCAGAGAGAGACACTCTGTGTGAAAAGGGCTAAGTGTGTTTCATTCATTCAGAATAAATGCAATAAATGAAAAAATCATCCCATTAATATGAGGTCTCAAGTCAGAAAAGGAGTTCCTTACCAGATACTTTAGTTAGACCAAAAAAAAAAAAGGATATCATCATTACCAGTGGACAACTCATAAAAGCTCTCCCAGTCTCAGTTTTCTCATATGCAAATTGGAGACACTAATAGTGTCTACCTCATAAATGTGTGAAATTTCTAAGAGATGATTCAGGTAAAGCAGCTGGCATGGAACCTGTCATCGAGTGAGGGCTCAATGTAGTTTCGTGAGGAAGATGATGCTGATGAAGATGGTGGAAGACATCGAGAGGATGTCAAAAGAATCAAGCCAATGAATTTTATTTCAAACCAATGGCATTTAAATAAGCATTTCATCAAATTTAAAAATTAGTGGGACACTTCCAGCCCCACAGGAGAGCTAAATGGTAGTTCCAAGTTCATTAGCAGATTTTCCATCTCCCTTTCATTTCCACAATCCCCAAACACATGGACAAAGGAGGATGTAAAAACTCGAAGTGCCTGCGTATTTGGGATATGCAGTTACAGTGTTGGAGGAAACATCAAGAAATCGCCTTTTATGGAAAATTGTATTTAAATAGCCAAGACAGGTGAGTATCTACTGTGTCTTTAAAGACTTTTAAAGGTGTGGCTTTTCTTAATAGTTGGGTTTAGGCTCTAATTATGTAGATGTTTAACTTCAACAGCATTGCAATCTGGTTCTGATCTCGCTGGCAATGTACCACAGCTGGAGTTCTATAAAATAACCCATGACCCACCGGGTCGGGAGATAGGAATAACATCCATACTATAACCTCGCTGTGCTAAACCAGGCTTAATACAGATTCCTAAAGGTGAGCTTAAGGTCAGGTGTCATCTGCCTTCAATCAGGGATGTTTGTGGGGAAAATGAGAAGCATATCATGCCACAATGCAGTCCAGATGTCTGAAGAACCTCCAGGGAAGAGAATCAAGAGGCAATAATGCAAAGCAGGTGGAGTTTAAGGTGACTCATGTGAGCAGCTCTGGATTGGCCCATTCTGACATCAAAATAGCCAAAAAAAAAAAAAAGAAAAAGAATAGAAGTCCCATGGTGGAAGTACATTTTGGACAGTCCCTTTGGGGAGTCTTTTGGGGAACATGCTTTGATGCATGGTAGAGCTGACTGTGAATCCAGCCATGACGGGGCCCTACTGTTTCTTCCACGGGCTCCTTCAGAGCCCTGTTTTGCAGGCGTCATCAGCTCTGTGGGTCTCCACCAGTCTCTCCCTAGGCTCCCGCCCACCTCTTAAGTGGAGGAGAACAAATCTGAACTCTGGGCTATAATTAGAGTCTGACTCATCAGGCATGCAGCCCAAGGATATCTCTTCAGGTGTTATATGCCACATGTCATGTCACATGTGGTTTCTGCTAATTCATCTGAGGGCAATCCTCCCCCCAAACGAAAAAACAAGAGTATACTTTTTCTGACTCATATGTATCACGTGTTCTGACATGTGGATCTTTCCCATTTAATTAGTGGAATCTCTCATTCTTTATGTTTTAGTTTGGGGTCCTTAAGCATATAACTTGTGCCTGGCTGGGGAAACAAGCACATATCTTTTATTTTTATTCCCCTGTTGTTTTAAACAGTGCTAACACCATAGGTGAATGGCAAATGCTTTTTGAGCACATGAATGAATGAGGCATGAACAAAAAGCATCCATCATTTTGCTCACACTGATTTTTATTTCAGATCCTAGACCAGGGGCTTTCATTCACCAATACGCTTACACACAGCTGGATGCAATACCTTTAGTTTTCCTGGTACCATCTGCCAGCTAAGTCATCCCCCGAAGGCCAAAAAACATAGAACAAAAGGAGCATTGGAAAAAGGAGGAAGGAGGTGTGGAAAGTGGACAGGAAGAGGTGTTTAAGGGAAATGGAGTACATTAGCAAATGTCACAGAGATTTATTTCTTTTTCTATGGGGATTTACTCTAGTGACTGAATTCTGCTTTCAGGAGTTTTTCCAAAAGGCACTTGAAGCATTTATCATTTGCTATGGGGACTGCTCTGTCGGCCAAACTTTCCTTCTCAGATTTTGGATTCAGGTTTTCGACTTGAAATATTCAGAGGAGCAACACCTTGCCATTGCCGGCAGAAAGAAAGGAGAAAGCTCAGGGTGGGGGAGGGAGTGGTCAGGATAATTTCTCTGGTACCTTTCTCGAAAGCATCACTTCTCCCACTCCTCACTCTTGGAGCGACCACTGCAAAGAAATGTAAGGAGTGAAGGCCTCAGCCCTTCAGTGTGTCAGGGAGACGTGAGCGATTTGAGTGTTTGGCATGTGTTTTCGGTCACATTTTGAGACCAGTGTCCAGACGACAGGTCCTATGTGTTCTGGAAGGAGCATCCTCAGTGCTGAGGCTCCGGGGCTGCCAAATGGCAGGGAGGCCCAGGGATGAGCTACACTCAGAAGAGGTAATAAATCCTCACTGACTAATTCCAGGCCCCTTCCCCAGTCACGGATGTAAATTTTGCTCAAAAAATGTTTTTGAAGATGGGAAGGGTTTAAAAGGGAATTCTTCAAAATTATTTTTTGGTCAGGTATCTGTTTATTGTACAAATTACTGTGCCATGAAGGTGTTTTTATGACACTTTTGTTTGGGCGCCATAAATAGAATACGGGGAAGTAATGATCATTAACCTTAAACCAGTGGAAAACCAAGGAACAGAAAGGGAAGTCGCTGATAAATGACTCTCCAGGGTCATTTTCATTTACCAAATAAAGTCAGCGAGTTAGTAAACAAGTATTTATAGAGATTTGACAGAAATAGCAGAAATACGAATTCTATTCTTCAATGAAAAACGTATTCATTTTAGGTAGGGTACCGCTAGCTGGTGCAATAGACAAGCACCTCAATTTCATTGTCTTTCATAAGGAACTTTTAAAAAAGATTGTATTTATTTATTTTTAGAGAGAGGGGAAGGGAGGGAGAAAGAGAGGGAGAGAAACATCATTGTGTGAGAAAGGGTTGCCTTTCACACAACCCCAGCTGGGGACCTGGCCTGCAACCCAGGCACGTGCCCTGACCGAGAACTCAGCTGGCACTCAGTCCACTGAGCCACACCAGCCAGGGCGAAACTTTTTTTTTCTCCTGTAGTAGTCCATGGGGGATAGTACTGATTAACAAAGCAGAGGGGTGGAGGCACAGTTGCTCTCCTGTTTTTCAGGGGCCCAGGCACAAGGACACCTGGGGCCCAACAGGAGCCAATGGATGGGGAGAGAGAGATTGGAGAAGGCATATCTGCTTCTGACACCGGACACTTCTGCCGCTGAGTGCTTATCACACCCCACAGGGGTGTTGGCTGAAAATGCAGTTGCAGGCCAGGCAGCCACCGCCTAACCCGAACTCTGCTCTGGAATGGGAGAGCTTGAATCCACTGGGAGACAGTTAGGCAACTCCTCTATGAGGAGAATTTGGAAATGTATTGAAATGGAAGAAGAAATGAAGTCAAGTTTTAAAGCCACATTAGACTTCTGGCTCTGCCAACCACCAGCTGGATAACTTAGTCCCTTGGGTCCACACTTTCCTCATCTAAAAGTCACGGACACAAGCACAGCTCCCAGGATTGCACCGAGGCCTAAATATAACATTAAATGGGATGGTTTTTGTAAATAAGAAAGGGCTACATAGTGCCCCTGCAGCCGTGGAAAAGCTGAGCGGATTTTTAAAAATTGGATTTACTACAAATGATGGAAAGCTTACTATTCAAGTCACTGGTAAATTAATGACTGAAGAAAAATATCTGTCTTTATGCTTATATTATAGTTTTAATTGTTACATGAGAAAAGGATAGTGCATTTTCAAAAGTATAATTTAAAAATTTAGGGCTGTGGTCATAGAGAGAAAGCTGGTTTCTAACTGCAGCTGTGGCACTGGCCAGCTGACTGACCGCAATCTGGTGACTTTATCTGTCTGGCCTCCAGTTTCCTCAGAGGCAAAAAGGCAGTGGTTAGCTAAATGGTCCTTTCCTGATTGTGAATGAGATATTCTGAGGGGAAAACTCATCTAGATGACTAACCCACATTACCGGATTATAATCATGAGGAGACCAATGGAGAAATAGCGCCCAATTTATGTAAATTTACAGGTAACTTTTTCACAAACTGAGGGAAAGACCAATTTATTTTCTAGCCTCTTAATGTAATGACTTCATTACTGCATTTAAACAGGTCAAGTGTTTCAAATTTTATTGTATCATTTGCCCCCACATTCTCTCTCTGGACTTGCTTTTACGTTTTTCTTCTTTAGCTAATATGGGGGCAACTCGTGTGTAAAATAGAGATATGACTTGGTAGGACATGATTTCAATAACAAGTGAGCAGGGAACTTTCACAAAAAAATTACCATTCATAAGTTATATATAATGATTTTAAAAGAAAGACTGAGACCAGAAAGATGTCTTATGTGATTGAACTGATTTATGGTGATCAGCAGAGGGAAAGTGGGCTGGGGGGAGGTAGATGATGGTAATGGGGGAGATAAATGGTGATGGAAGGAGACTTGACTGGGTGGTGAACATTCAATACAATATACAGATGATATATTATAGAATTGTACACCTGAAACCTGTATGTTTTTATTAACCAATGTCACCCCAATAAATTTAATAACAATTTTAAAAAACGAAATGACCATTCACATATGTTTAATTTCTTTCTAGACACGAATGCAAAGCATTGGGTTGTGAGGTTAAGTAACACCCAAGGCAACTCCCTGATCCTAGCAGACACTGAATAAATAGTTGATGAGGGTAGTGAATATGTCAGCAATTAAGTTATTAGTGATACTTTAATTTAGTTCCTGCTTTTCTAAACTGTTAACTCTGACCATCTAATTACTTAAAACATATTTTATTCATTACATGCATAATCATTTTTATTAAACTAGCAGTATAGCCTCAGCTTAGTCTCGTAGTCTCTCTGCCCCTCAGTTTCTTGATCTGTAAAATGGTGATTTTTTTTCTTTTGGAGTCACTGTTCAATTGTACAAATTAGAGAACGTGTTTGCAAAGTGGCTGGTACAGGGTCTGACACATGGAAGGGGTCCGATAAATGGCAGCTATTAGCTTTACCTTTATGATACAATCAACGATCACCTACCTTGTGCTTTCCATACTGTGCTAAGTAATGAAGACTAAAAGAGAGTTAAGAAATTTGTAAAGATGGCCCTGGCTGGTGTAGCTCAGTGGATTGAGAGCAGACTGGGAACCAAATGGTCCCAGTTCGATTCCCGGTCAAGGGCACGTGTCTGGGTTGCGGGCCAGGTCCCCTGTGAGGGCCATGTGAGAGGCAACCATACATTGTTGTTTCTGTCCCTCTCTGTCTCCCTCCCTTCTCCTCTCTCTAAAAATAAATAAATAAAATCTTTAAAAAAAAAAGAAATTTGTAAAGATGCACAGAGTAGTGGGAGAGACAGGGCAGGCTAATAAAAATACAAGCTGGCCTTTGCCAAGTGCCAAACCACTGTTGGTAATGACACCCTCTTTGTAGAGACAGCCAGTGTGACTGGCAGGGGTTTCATAATGTATACAGCATATTTAAATGACAGCCATTACCCACGTTTTTATTTCTGGGATGGTTCTTTTATTTGCAAAAAGCTCTGTTGGTGCTTTGTGATATAGTGGTAACAGGGGACCAGCCAATTATCGCCCATTTTACAGAGTGAGACCTGAGATGACCATAGTCCAAGTTTTTGTAAAGTTGTTCAGGAGGGGCTTTGCAGAGGGAAAGATCAGAACACAGATGTGCTGATACCTTTACTTATGTTCATCTCTCTGTGTCCCATTAGAGTTCAGAGGACTAAGATTAAAAACTGAGTCTTATTTTTCTGTCTCTTAAAATTAATTACATTTATCTGAAGAGATTGATGGCTCAGACAAACCCTGGAAGCTGCCTCCACCTTTCATCTCCTTGCAATCCTGCCAGCAAAAGCCTCCAGCATGCTCAACTCCAGTTTACCTCCTCAAAAGCTTCTTCCTCCCTGGGTGACGGCACTGAGAATCATCACTTGTTAACACACAGAGGACTCTAGAAATTTCTGCACTTCAAAGTGAATCCTTTATTCACCTGAGTCCTTAACTGTGTCAATGAGTTCTCGTTATCAGGTCTAATTGAATAATTCAACAAGGAAATGTGCCCAGTGCACACACGATACAGAGGTGTTTGCCAGAGTTGTCTTGGCTTGTGGAGAGAGCCACCCTCCGATGTCCTGAGTTACTTAGAAGGCCGTTGCAGATGCCAACAGAAGAGGGAGAAGAGAGGTGCCCACGATAATATGTAAATGGCAAAGTTTATCACTGTTTTATTCTCCTATCACACCAATAAAATGTTGCCTTTGTGCTGGAGGTGTATAAATGAACACCTGGTCATGAAGAAGTTGTGCTTATTCTCCCACTGGGTGGTATGTTATTCTCAGCCACCATAAAACTGTCAAGAAAGGCTGTGCTCTAAGGTGAAGTAAGAAGCCCTGCATGTCTGAAGACCTTGGTGGGTTCCCGACCTGCAAGGATAAGCCAGATATATTTCCACTGCATTCACCCTAGTGTGGTTACAAAAACTATGCAGTACAAGCTACTTTTCTTTGCCAATTCATATGGACTCTTGGTTAAACTGGATGATCAGATATATAATTTGAATTAAACCTACTATGTACCAGGTAAAATATAGAGTATGCAAGAATAATTTACTACAGGACTACTGTATTAGTCAGCTCTTTGCTGCAATAATGGTAGATAACAAACAATCCCCCCAAATCTCACTTGACTTATAACAATAAGCATTGGTTTCTTGCTCACAGGTCTGTGGATATGGTGTGACTCAGCTGGACTTGGTTGAGTTGGGTTTGGCTGGGCTTGGCACCAGAATATAGGTTGGATTCAGGTCTTTTCTTATGTCTCCTCATTCTGGGACTCAGAATGAAGAAACTGTGGCAAGATGGCAAACCCAACAATACACACAAACTTAAAGTGTGGTTGGATGTAGTGTACATTATGTCTTCTCACATTTCATTGGCCAAGGAAGTCACCTGGCCAAGTTCCAAGCTAGTGACATTAGGAAGTATCTCTGCTAAAAATATGTCTGGGCTGAGGAGGGAAGAAATAATGGTCCCGAAACAATATAATTTACCACAGCTGATTATTGTAAGCTGCCAAATGAAGTTCAGAGCAACTGGACCTCAAAGAAATTCTAATCAATCAGAATTAAGTTGGTATTTTTAAAAATATTAAGTCAAGGTATTTTAAAAGTACCTTTTAATCATTATGCCATGTGATTTCCCTTCCACCTAATCAATGGGTTTCAGTGGTTTAGGGCCGGAAGATATATTATTACTCACCCTCAAACTGGGCTTTTTGAATGGTAAGGCATTAATTTTGAAGGTTGAGATTTTGTGGGAAAGAGAACAGATTGCCAAATTCCAAAATCCCCTTTCATATATCAGAAACAGAACTTAGGAATCTGAATGACTGTTTTTATTATAAGATACAATTAGAAAGGGCTTATGATAAGACAAAAAGGAAGTTTCTAACTGCCAGTTCCAAGGAAGTGACCATCTTAGAGATGGAAGGAGACCAAGAAGAAGGGTAAACCATCATACAGGTGGGGCCTGGCAACCCCTCCTGGGTAGTGGGGCAGAGTGAGCATTTTCAGATAGGCAGGGACATTTGGAAAATAGTGAAGCTTGCCCCAATGCACAACAGTATTCTCTCCAAACCTTCTGAGGAGCTTCATGTTCATCCTAATGCCAGATCAACTTGTTCAAAGGTAGGTCAGTCTAGAAGTCAGGATTTTCAAGAGAAGCAAACTGGTGAAATAAATGTGTCTGTATATATTAACAGATTTAGTTAAAAGCATTGGTTTATGTGATTTGGTGGACTTGCAAGTCCAAAACCTGTAGGACAGACTGGAACGCTCACAATTCTCAGCTAGAAGCGGAGGCTGCAGTCTTGAGGCAGAATTTCTTCTTTCTCAGGAAAACCTCAGTGTTGGTTTGAAGGTCTTTCAATTTATTGGGTGAGGCCCATACACATTATGAAGGATAATTCCCTTTACTTAAAGTCAAGAGATGGTAGATGTCAACCACATCTACAAAAGACCTTCACTCGAACACCAAGATTAGTGTTGGATTGAATAACTGGGTGCTGTTGCCTCGCCAAGTTGACACATAATACTAACCATCACCGTTTCCAACAGTTTAGGAAAATTTTTGATGTCTAGACAGGAATTTCTAGCACTCCTGCTTTCATATGGTCTGTATTTGGTGTATAAGGAATCCAGAAATTCCTGTGTGGCTCACAGAAAGATGATAGATGATAGATAGATAGATAGATAGATAGATAGATAGATAGATAGATAGATAGATAGATAAGAACACAACAAGGACAGAATGTTTTGAATCTGGAAATATAAGGAGTCAGCTTTGAAAGACTACTTGTCCGTGTTTAACTCTGGGGTCTCTCTAGCACCTGACATGCTCTTATTGCCACTGTAGTCTTGGAAGCAAGGAGAGACTCCTCTTCTTCTGGTAGAAAGGCAAAAACTTTGTAAAAATGAGACTAATCCTTGGTCAATCAAAGAAAATACTTCTGAATTGTAGGTTTTACATTTTTGGCAAATGGACACGATTATTTGCAAATGCTTTGAACCACATTTGGCCTAGCATTCTGAGTTAGGTTGGCTCACACATGAATCTCAAAGCTTCCTGTCAACTAAATTAATTATTAATCCTTTTTCCTGAAGATCCCATCTTGGCCTGGTGCTGTGTCCTATTACTCTGACTGAAAAAGAGACAAACGGGGTGTTTTCATCAGGCCTGGATCAGAGCAAGTTTAAACATATATTTCATGCCTTCTTTCCCCAGGTTTCTACTCTGGCGGCCCCTGGGACTTGAAGCCCTACCCTAATCACATAATCATAGGAGAAGAATGAGAGAGAAGAGGTTGTATCATAAACAGGAGGTCTATTCTGAAAGATAAAAGATGAGAGCATAATGTCCCATTTAAATTCTCTGAGCATAATGGTTTAACTGAACACCTTTCCATTTGCTCATCTTTCTTAGGAGTAGCATGGACAATAGAAAAGGAAAGACTTGAGATTTCATAGAAGTTCAAGTGTGTGGTCAGGGCCACATTAATCCCATCACTGGACTATCAGGCATCTGCAGAGTCAAGATGTTTTAAGGTGAGTTTTGTTGGTTGAGGAATCTATTTTCTATTTAGCAGTTGGAATAAAAATTTCAATTTTGAACTTTCTAGTTTAAGAGTAGTTGATCAATTATATGCTTTAATATATAGTGTTTTTTATTGTGCTTGGACTTTATAGTCAAGGAGATATAATTAATATGGAATATTATCTATAATTTTATTTGTTAGCACTGCTAAGTACAGATAACATAATCAGAATTTTTGTACCTGACATGAAGTGATTATACCATTTGATTTTATCATATACCACATTTAACACTGATTATGTAAGTTTGTGAATAGAATTTTGAAATAAATAGGAATTGTTTCTATCAGGTTTCACTGATAAAATGATTATCAGTATTTAAAGAAAACAATGTAGAAATATAAGTATGTATTTGTATGTATATTTAGAAATGTATGTATATGTATAAATGTATGTATGTATATAGAGAGTCAAATATCATTATATATAGAATTGATGAAGAAAGGCATTAAAAGAATGAAAAAAACATTTCAAGTTGATTTTTTAAAAAACAAAACTATGAATAAAATGTAATAGCTATAGACACTTTGTACTTAATTTAAAAATTGAAATATACAGCAAAAATTAGTAGAACTTGGTAGATTAGACCTCATCAAAATGAAAAAAATTTGTGTTTCAAAGGACACTATGAAGAAAGTGAAAAGACAATGCACAGGGTGGTAGAAAATATTTGCAAATCACATGTCTGATAAGGGACTGGTATCCAGAATATGTAAAAATCTCTAAAATTTCAACAATGCAAATACAAATAACCTAATTTAGAAAATAGGCAAATTATTTGAATAGCCATTTCTCCAAAGATACGCAAATGGTTGATAAACCACATGAAAGGATGATCAGTATTATTAGTCATTAGGAGAATATAAATTAAAACCACACCGACATGCCACTTTACATGCACTGGAATGGCTATAATAAAAAATACAGAAAATAACAATTGTTGCTGGGGATGTGGAGAAATTGGAACCCTTTTTTTATTGATGATAGGAATGTAAAATGGGGCAGTCCCTTTGGCAAACAGTTTGGTACCTTCCTCAAAGTGTTAAACATAGGCCCGGCTGGTGTAGCTCAGTGGATTGAGCGCGGGCTGGGAACCAGAGGGTTCCGGTTCGATTCCCAGTTGGGCACATGCCTGGGTTGCGGGCCAGGTCCCCAGTGAGGGCCATGTGAGAGGCAACCACACATTGCTGTTTCTCTCCCTCTCTTTCTCCTCCCTTCCCCTCTCTCTAAAAATAAATAAATAAAATGTTAAACATAGAACTATTATGTGACCCAGTGATTCCACTCATAGGTCCCAAAAGGAATGAAAACACGTATCCATACCAAAAGAAGCACATGAAGATTCATAAAAGCTTATTCATTATAGCCAAAAAGTAGAAACAACACAAATGTCTGAATGCAATATATCCATACAATGAAACATTATTTGGCAATAAAGAAGAATGAAATACCAATACGTGCTGCAAGATAGATGGACGTTGGAAACATTATGCTAAGTGAAAGAAGCCAGATGCAAAACTCCATATGACTCCACTTATAACAATAGAGAGTAAATCAGTGATTGCCAGGGTCTGGGAGAGGGGAGGGAATAGGCAGTTATTACTAATGGGCAAGGGGTTTCTTTTTGGATGAAAATATTCTGCAATTAGAATTGCACAGCTGTCTAAATCACCTAAAACCTTCTCTATGAGAATTATATGTGAATAAAAAACAAACAAGTAAATTGTAGCTGTAAGGGTAAATTGACAAACACAGAATTCTAAAAGGAAATTCAATCACACTTTCTAGCAGTCAAGAAGACAAATAATAAGTAAGAATAAAGCGAATGGCAATGACATAATTAATAAGTTTGAGCTGCTTGATTAATATTTAAATTTGTGCCCCTCAAAACAGAATATGTATCATTTTCAAACACACACAATCAATCACAATGATTCACTAATATAAGATAAACCATGTATTAGTATAAATAAGAAATACAAATTCTAGTAATTTATCATATATAGCCAAATTTACTGATGAAAATACAAAAAAATTAGAAATAAACTAATTGACTGCTATGCAAAAAAGTTTTCTGTACCCTGGAAAAGCACTTCTATGTAATTTTGGTGTTCAGAAAATAAAAATTAAGCTACAAAATATTTTGTAACTAAACAGTAGCAAAAACATTTTATGTCAGATTTTATGTTATATAACCAAGTTGAAGGAAAATTCAAAGTCTTGAATATAATTTTATTTATTTAATAGGATATAAGAAATAATAAAAGGAAATTGGCTAAGTTTTAAACTTAACACACAAAAAGAAAAAGAAGGAGTCAATGAAGGTACAATAAGATGTTATGGAAATAGAAAGCAAATATGCAACAAAGATAATTACAAAAATAAAATCTCATTATTTGAAAATATTCACAACACCAAAAGATAGACATTTACAGGTAACAAAGAAAAACAGGATACCCCCAAAATAACAAGATTAGGAAAATAATGGTACATATATAGGGGTATTAAGTATTGTAAAAAGGAACCAATAAATGTAAATATCAAATGAAATGGACACTTTTTAAGAAAACGTAAATTACTAAAATTAGCCCAGTAAGATATTGACTACCAAGCTCAGAGAAGAAATCCAAATGGTAGTTATTGATTTGTGTCCACCAGGGTGAGTGCTGTCGACTCTTCAAACAGCAGGCACAGTCAGTTCTCATTATTTGTGGGAGTTAGGCATTGTAAAGTCCCTGCTAACGCTGAATTAGTGTGTATTGAGCCGTCGCTCCTCGGGGGAAGGCAGGGTTAGTTCTGTGAGCCCCTGGCCACAATATCTTCATCGACTGATCCATATATAACTTTATTTTATGTGTGTTTCTGTTTAAAGACACTTTAATATCCTGTATATTGTTGGTGCATTAACATTGAACTCATGGCCAACAACACAAAAACTTATGCCTGAAGAAAACTTGTATTTAACACACAGATTTTCTCCAAGAGGCACATCACATCTTGTTGTCCTCAGGAACACTAGACAGCATGCCATTACTATGATTGAGGGCCATTTGAAACTGCAAAATCATCAATAAAAAAAGCGCAAAAATGCAAAAAAGACAGTATTTAAGTACACCACAAAAAAGACATTTGATCACCGTATGAGAGCTGAAACAAGAAGACAGAGCATCCTCCTGCTTGACTGCAGCTGGGAATGAGCATGTAGTTGGTTCAATTTTTCACCTCTCAGTGTTTGTCTGTAAATGACCACAAAAGTGCTGCGAATATTGATTTTGAGGTAAAAAATCAATTTTAGCTACTAGGCAAATTTACAAAAATAGAATGCGTGAATAATGGCATCAACTGTAATTTCTATTGTATCAAATTGCTCTAAACATAGGAGAAATATGAGAAATGGTGTCACTCAGCTTAACCCTAGTGTCAAATTAAGCTGAGGACCACAAAAGAAACAAAAATTATTGGCCCATTTTATTATTAAAAAATCCAAAATATTATATAAAATATTAGCAAATTGAATTCAGTTGGAGATTAAAAGAACAAAACATTAGGAATATGCTCACCTGGGGAATTCAAGGACAGTTCAAAGCTAGAAAATATGTTGGTTAACAAACTAACAGAAAAGGAAAATAAGAAAACAATCCCATTCACAATTGCTTCAAAAAGAATAAAATACCTGGGACTAACCCTTAGCAAGGATGTGAAAGACCTGTACTCGGAAAATCATAAGACACTGAAGAGAGAAACTGAAGAAGATATAAATAAGTGGAAGCACATACTGTGTTTACGGATAAGATAAATTAACATCATTAAAATGTCCATACTACCCAAAGTCATCTATAGATTCAATCCAATTCTTATCAAGATTCCAATGACTTATGTCACAGAAATAGAACAAATATTTCAAAAATTTATATGGAATGGCCCTGCATAGCAACAGCAATCCTGAGAAAGAAGAACAAAGAGAATCATGCTATCTAATGTGAAACTATACTATAAGGTCATAGTCATCAAAACAGCATGATACTGGCATAAAAACAGACACATAGATCAATGCAACAGATTAGAGAGCCCAGAAATAAACCCACACTTTTATAGACAATTAATATTCGACAGAGGGAGCAAGAACATACAATGGGCTAAAGATAGTTCATTAAATGGTGTTGGGAAAATTGGACAGAAAAATGAAACTAGACCACCTTCTTACACCACACAAGAATAAACTAAAAATGGATCAAAGACTTAAATGTTAGACAGGAAACCATAAAATTCCTAGAAGAAAACATAGGCAGCAAAATCTTGGACATTGCTCATAGTAATATTTCATTGGATATATCTTCCCTGGTAAGGGAAACTAAAGAAAAAATAAACAACTGGGACTTCATCAAATTAAAAATTTTTTGCACAGCAAAGGAAAAATCAACAAAATAAAAAGACAACCCACAGAATGAGAGAACATATTCACTGATACATCTGATAAGGGATTAATATCCAAAATGTATAAAGAACTTACAAAACTCAACACCAAAAAAAATGAATAACCCAATTAAAAAATGGGCAAAGGTCCTGCATAGATACTTCTCCAAAGAAGACATACAGATGGCCAATAGATATATGAAAAGATGCTCAATGTCACTAATCATCAGACAAATGCAAATTAAAACCACAATGAGACATCAACTCAAACCTGTCAGAATGGCTATCATCAGTAAATCAACAAACAACAAGTGCTGGCAAGGATGTGGAGAAAGGAGAATCTTTTTGCACTGTTGGTGGGAACACAAACTGGTTCAGCCACCGTGGAAAGCAGTATGGAGATACGTCCAAAAATTAAAAATGGATCTGCCTTTTGACCCAGTGATTCCACTTCTGGTAATATATCCAAAAGATCCTAAAACACTAATTTGAAAGAACATAAGCACCCCTATGTTCACTACAGCATTATTTACAATCACCAAGATATGGAAGCAGCCCAAGCGTCCATCAGTAGATGAGTGACTGAAACAACTATGGGACCTTTACGCAATGGAATACTACACAGCCATAAAAATGAAAATTCTACCTTTTGCAGCAGCATGGATGGACCTGGAGAACATGCTAAGTGAAGTAAGCCAGTCAGAGAAAGACAAATATCACGTGATTTCACTCATATGTGGAACCTAACAAACACACTGAACTAACAAGGAAAACAGAAACAGATTCATAGATAAAGAACAGGGTGGCAGCTAAGGGGGTGGGAGGTTAGGGGGTGGAGGGATTGAGCAAAAAGAGAAAAGGACTCATGGACATAGACAGCAGTGTGGGGATTGCTGAGGGGTGGGGATAAGGAGACTAAATGGTAATGGAAAAATACATTAAAGATCAAATCAAAAAGAAAAAAATACACTAGTATATTAATCAACATTTTAATGGAATAAAATAGTATTAACTCAATAGATGTAGAAAAAGCATTTGATAACATTTAACATTCAATTATAGTGAAAAATTTCTTACAAAGTTCTAGGAAACCAAGACTTGCTGTGATGCTTGGCCAACAGCCGGAGGACGAAGTCAACAGAGGACAACAAAGCAAAGGGACTTTCGTAAAAGCAGAGCTGGAGCTTCACATGCTGTACCTGCCGCCACTAGATCTTGGGATTTCCTGGTATGTAAAAGAATGTATTCTTGTGTTATGTAAGCTAATTTTAGTCACGTGTTTCAATTTCTTCCCAACATATGAAAAAGCAAGACCTCAAACAGTCAATAATGTCAGATGATATGATTACCTACTTAAAAAGGGAAAAAAATGGATCACACAACTATTGGAACAAATAAGGTTTTAATAAAGGGCCAGATATGGGATGAAAGAAATCAGCTATAAAAGAATTCATAATACATGAGTCCATTTATATGAAATTTAAAACCAGGCAAAATTATTACAGGTAGTAAATGCATTAGAAGAAAACACCTCATTCAAAATAGGAATAAATTGTACAATATACCTAGGAACAAACCTATAAGAAATGTTACAGACACCTTTGGAAACAATGAATACTTTTTGTTAAATTAAGATATATACTATGTTCACGATGAGGAAACTCCCTGTAGTTCAATTGCTCAGTCATGCCTGCGGAAACTGAGCTTCAGTGTAAACAACCCTGCCCTCCTCTACCCAACGTGGGAAGCGCTGAGATTCATGAGAGATCAGCACCAGCTCTGAGACTCAGAAAAGTGTAGGCTGTTGAAGAATCTCTGAATTAATTGGAAGGGTTGGAAGAAGAGCAGGAAATATATGGGCATTATGTGGCATTCTACTTGATAAAAAAATAGAGGGAACTTGAAGCTTTCTGACTAGAGTATGTGTCCTGGTGTTGTGTACTTTCTGTCTTATAAAAATTAATTAAAGTGTGTGTAGTTCAGAAAGGAGAAACAGCTCTAATTTTGGCATCTTTTAAAGATATGACAAGATCCATATTGTACTAGATATCAAGGTACAATATGAAACTCTAGAAGTTAAAACAATGTGGAATTATCACAGGGATAGACCTCCTTATAATCAGTGTTCTGAACTCTGCATCTAACAGATTGCTTATCTCCATTTTGTTTAGCTCTTTTTTCTGGAGTTTTGATCTGTTCTTTCATTTGGGCCATGTTCTTTGTCTCCTTGTTTTGACAGCCTCCCTGTGTTCATTTCTATGTACTAGGTAGAGCTGCTTTGATTCCATGTCTTGGTAGTGTGGCCTAATGTAGTAGATGTCCTGTAGGGTTCAGTGGCACAGCCTCCCCTGTCACCCAAGCTGGGTACTCAAGGTGAGCCCTTTGTGTGGGCCAAGAACACTCTCCTTTTGTAGTTGAGCTTTGATTATCATTGACAGATCAATGGGAGGGATTTACCCAGGCCAGTCAGCTGCAAGGACTGGCTGTGACCACTGAACGCCCACATGCACCCTCCATGGAGGATCAGCTGTGCAGGGGGCAGGGTGGTGGTGCTCCAACATGGTCTGTAGTTGTCCGTGAGTGTGCTGTCCCTGGGGTTTCCTGGGTGGTGCAGGCCAAGGTCAGCTCTCACCTGTGTTTTGTCCAGGGCATTTGCCTAAGCTGTAAAGCAATCTGAGATGGCTGCTACTTGTACTGGACTTGGAGATTCCCAGTGGAAGCCAAGCTGTGAATCTACACTGGCTGCTGCTAGTGCTGAGCCTGGGGCTCACTGAGGCCAGCTGTTGCTTGTTTGAGAGGACTTAGGAAATTGTGAAGCATGAGCCAAGGCCAGCCTTTCAAATGGAAAAGCAGCTTGGGTGCCCTGCAAGGTGGGTGGGGTGGAGTTTCTGGGGATCTCCAAGGTGGGTCAAACAATGTTGGCCAGATTGATGGAGTCTCAGGTAGCGCACCAGCTTGCCAATTCTGTGACTCTGTGGGGGGAGGGTTTAGAAAAGGGACAATGGCTTTTGCTGGCCTTGATGCCAGACACTTCAGTCTCTCCCAGTATACCACTGCTGCCTTTCAAGCTGCTACCCTGGTGCTGGAGCTCAGAGGGAATGAATCTGAGTAGGTGAATCTCTGTGTGGGTTCTTTAAGAGGAACTGCCTGGGGCTCCAGAAGTTTCTTCCACTAACTCAATCCTGGCTGGGTTTTGTAGCCAGAAGCTGTGGGAATTTATCTTCTTGGCACTGGAACCATGGCCTGGGGGGCCTGGTGTGGGGTTAGGACTCCTCGTTCCTGAGATATCCCTCCCAAATTTCTATCCACCACAGGTGGGTGTGGGGCCAGCCTGTGCCACATCTGTGCCTCTCCTCCCAGTCTGGTTGAATGTGGTTTCTTTAATTCCATAGTTGTCAGACTTTCCATTCAACTTCATTTTGTTGTTGTCAGACTTCCTCTCAACTCAATTTCTGATGGTTCTGAATGATGGTTGTTTTATATTTTAGTTGTAATTTTGATGTGGTTGTGCAAAGAGGCAAGGCTTGTCTGCCTACACTGTCATCTTGACTGTAAGTTCCCATGACATTGTTCCATAATTCTTCTCTTTCTCCATTTTATTGCAGTTGAACCTAGTGACCCTTAAGTCACATGTTTCACATAGCAGAGCCATAACATGGGAAACAAACTGTAATCTTGAAAGACACTGAAGGCCACTGCCAGGAATTCCTCCTCATACTATTACATGAGCAAGAAATAAAGTTAAGACGCTAAAATTTGGGGAGTTGTTTGTTATAACAACTACTACTACTTTAATACAAATGCTAACATATATATTCAACATATAGTTACTTGAGTAAATATCTAACTATATATCTAATTCCTTCTCCCCTAGGAGCCCAGGAATAATTCAATGAGCAGACAATTTGATTGCATTAGTATATTATATATAGGTTTTCCCTTTTCAATAGTTAGTAATGATTCCTGATTTCCCTTAGTGCTGGTTTTCATTTGGACAATTGTTTTGTCCTACATTAGGATTTGCTTGCAAACAAGTAAGCTGATAATTTTTTTTTTTAATGACGGAAAAAAGTATGAAGTTGAGAACTTCACGTTGATGGCTGGTGAAATTCTGTGTCTTTGGGAAAATTTTCAGTTTTTCATGTAGGCAACCTGAAAGTAATTAATGGAAGGACCATCATCGTCCTGGAGAAGCATGGTGGGGACCTGTCTGAAGGGGTATAATGTGAGGTCCCCTGCCTGAATTCTGTGCATCTTATAGGAAATGACATTATCTTGTCCATTAATTCAAAGATGTGACAAAAAGTGAGCTGAGCCAAGCCACTGAGTGAAGTGCAAGACTATACCTGAACTCTTGGCCCCCACTGTGGGGACAGCCAGCCAGGTATGACAAAAACGAGACAGACTTTGGTGAATTCAAACCCTAGTGTGAATCCTCACTCTTCCACTTGCCTTGGGTGCTTTTAAACCACTTGAACTTCAGTTTTTCTCTGTAAAAAGAAAGTGATAATATCCAACCCTCAAAAATGCTGCGAGATAATCACAATGACTTTGTACAATGACTGAAGGTTACTAGAATTGGTGTGGTGACCATTTTATTGTCAAATCACTATGTCGTACATCTGAAATTAATATAATATTGTATGTCAACAATGTTTCAATTTTTAAAAATGCCGTGATTTTTAAAGGCAGTGATTTTAAAATGCTAACAAATAAAGTAACTTAATATATGGTAGACTTATTAGATTTATTGTTAATTGTTCTTATGTTTGTAAAAAGCATACGAAGAAGCTTGGACCATTTGCACCAAGATGTAACATGCAACCACTACATGTTTGGGTGCTGATTTCATGGCTTCCTTTTTCATTTGTACAATAGCAAAATTAGGTTCATTTTATTCTGTATTATTCAATGATTAAGGCAAAACCATGGCAATCGTTTCTAGTAGTTTCTTAGAGATACAATTAAATGAAACTTTTCAAGTGCCTTTAATATGCAACACAGGGTTGATTTCTAAATATGTTGCACCCCACATTTTATTTGGCTCACAATGATTATTGCAACCCTCTCTTGTCACCAGGATATGAATTATTTTATCTCAGGACCATTGAGACATAAAAGGGTTTGTTGCTATTACTGCTAAAACTTTACTCAACGGTCAGTATGTCAGAGTAAATGAAACTCTTATGAAGGACTGAGAAACAATGAGTGGAGGTTAATTTATATCCTGTGCATATTTAATGCTCTGCAATTGTAGAATAACACTAAACAAATTAGTGAAAGGAGGATGAAGAACAAAGAATACCCTTCCTATTTTTTTCCTTTATGTCATTGAGTGAGTAAATTCTAACATTCCCATGACCTGGAGTTGACCACAGATGGGGAGGACAGTATGTTTAGTTTGGGCATGGTGTAATTTTGGGGGGCAAGCTTTCTCAAGGCTGGGACTCTCTGGTCTTGCAGATGTTTTAAGATCTTATTTTATTAATCAGGCTTATTCCCTTATCATTCTCCAATATTTATTTGTACCACATCTACCTCATGGTGTACTGTCACCATGGTTACCATTAAATGCAACTTTTGAGGGGACAAGGAATTCATGCTTCCCTTACCTGCCTGGATCCCACCTCTGACCAGTTGGAGAAGAACAATGAAAGTGTGAAGCTCTTGGGAGCAGGTTTGTGACGCACAGGCAATAAATCATATTAGCGATAACTGAAGTGCACCGGTTTCCCCTCCCCCCTACAAACTGCCCTGGAAAGGCACTTCCGCTGTTCATCTCTTCGGAGAGCAGCGGTGAGCCGAAGCAATGCTTCCTCTTGAAAGAACCCTTTTTGTTCACAGTGGAATACTCTTGAATTTTGCAGATCGTCAAACACACACACAAAGTTTTTTCTTTAATAGTCGAGGAAATAAGCCTAAAGAAAATGTGTACCTAATCCTATTAGCTGACTTAATATAGAATTATTAAAAGCCTTGATATACAGGATTTAACACAATCTTTCTAGCAGGGTGTGATGTAATCTGTTTTTGTTCCTCAGCTAGCAGATGGCTTACCTTTAAGTAATTTCCAATATGTTAAGAGATCAAAAGCCATCCTCTCGCCGCCAAGGCGGTAATCGTTCTTCTCTGCTGGGGGTGCTTGGGACCGTGGTCGGGATATGCAAAGGCTCCTGGCATTTCCAAAGATAGAAGGGCGACATTTCTTCAGACTTTGAAGTTAATAATCCTTCAGAAGTTAAAAAACTGAGGGATTTTTCAAAACCCTTTTAATGTTCTATATGCCATGTGTGAAAGTAAATATCTGTAAGAATCACCGAGGGCTGGCGCGAAGCTTGGAGGAGCGCTCTGCCGTCTTCGGAGTCGCGGGCTGGCGCAATCGCTCGCTGCGGAGGGTGGGAATAGGTTGTGCCTCCATCAAGTAGCGCTATTTGGGGATGTGGCTTCTCAGCTGAATGTTTTGTGAAAGATGCTGGAAATCAAAATGTGAAATTTGTTGCCTGTGCTGTCATTGATGAGCCCAAGCAGTGGCACTGATGACAGGCCTATGCCCGCCATCAAGACAGGCCTCCTCCTAAGGCTTCACCTGCTTCCTCGTGCGTTTGTCTCATTGTTGGAAATGACTGATTGGTGAAGAGATGGGGTAACTTTGCATTTGGAATTTTTCTGTTTGATATTTACCACAAGGAGGAAGAATATTCTGTATCTCAGCAGTTAATATGTTCCTGATAGACCAGAGCCCAAAGTCCCTTTTTTAATTGTTGTTGTTCTTAAATCCACTTCAGCTCTTCATGATGTGCTGAGTGATAGAACCCTGCTGAATTTTGAGTTCAGACAAACCTAAGTGTCTCAGGGTTTGTTTAAGGCCCCTGCTTTTGCTGCAGAGAGGTTTCCTTTTATTCCTTGCATACAGGCTACTTTTTTGCAAGCCTACTTTGGCTCACAATGTTATTTTCAGGCTACTTAAAATAAGAGAAAAGTCTCAGTAGGAATATATATTCCTAGGCATGCAGGAGACCTAAGGTTGGCTCTTCCCCTTGGTGATAAAATGGATTGTTCTAACTTAAATGCCAGATCCCTCTGCTGTCACCCTTACTCCTTTCACCATTTTGGTTTATAAATTTGA
The DNA here is from genome assembly GCA_004026765.1 of Micronycteris hirsuta. Lineage (NCBI taxonomy): Eukaryota > Metazoa > Chordata > Mammalia > Chiroptera > Phyllostomidae > Micronycteris > Micronycteris hirsuta. Next base: position 126,443 of record PVJI01000337.1, on the reverse strand, counting down.
TGGCCAGAATGTTGATAGACAGTGGATGGATAAATGAGGACCTAATCGTCATTAAGAGATATAGAAGAAAAAAAATGAAATAGAAATTCAGATGCATGTGCAAGAAGCCTGCAGTCACTGAGTTTCATGTGGAAGGGGCAAATGGCCTGGGAAAAGAGAAATCAGAAGATGAGAACCTGAAATGTCATAATATCATTATACCCAACCCAGAAAATCACACATGAATAGAGAGTATCTATTTCTTCAAAAGAGACTCACGTTTGGAGCTATAAGTAATACCTGTTCTCTGTCCTAATCTACAACCCACAAGGAGCACTATTATTCTTTATAGTCCTCAAAATATTCCACCCCTACTATTCTACCATGTATTCTCCTTTTGAGAAATTTCTGTTTTAAGTACCCTGAAATAACTGATCGAAGGAACAAAATGAAACTTCTCCATATCCAAAGCAAGTGCTGGTAAGAGGAACGGATTTATCCTGACTCTTACACAAATCTTACCAGAATGATTTCAACACAGTTGTACTCTCTGGAATCTCTTTCCTTGTCCTTGAACACCATTGTCATGCCTCTGCTGTCTTCTCTGTAGGATTAAAGGACACATTGTTTCTTGATCTAGCTTTATTTAGGGCCTCTTGCTTCCTCACAGATCTCCCCTGGGTACTCCGCTCCATGTTGTAAATGAGGGCACAGGATGTGGTAATTCAAGTAGAAGACTATGGCAGGCCATGGGTTTGTTCTTGCTTCAGTCATGTACCTAAAGATAGTCTAACTTTAAATGGCATGTCTAAACCCTAGTCATAAAAGACTGAGGAGTCTGGAAAATTTGGAAAGTCAGTGATTCTGTTGGAATTTTGGTGTATCAGCTTGGATAATAATTGCTCATTCTGTAAGATGAGAGAGGTCAACAGTCAACTCTCACTGATCTGGGTACGTGAGGTTGGGGTAGGAGTGGGAAAGTAGTCATGGAAAATGAAACATCAAGCATAAAAATGAAATGAGTTATTGCTCAGTTAATCAACATCACCATAAATGTCATCAAGCAGCAGCACTGTCTACGTGTTCACTCATGAAGATTGCTTATCACTTCAGAAATAGTTCCTAGTTCTTCTCCTACCCCCACCCAAAAGAGATTCAAGGCTTGGAGTTTCTGGGCTTCCCGCTGGGAAAAAGAAATGAGTAGCGGGCTGAGTTGGGGGAGTGTTTCTTTGGTTTCCATTCCTTGCAACCAGAGCTGCTCTGCTCCCTCCATGCTCATCTCCAAGGAAACTGCAATTAGCAATAATTAGCCAGTATCTAATTATTCAGCTCCCTCTTCCTATGGGTGTGTGCTCCACATCCTGCCTGCACCTGAACCACAGTTAACCCATGAATCCATAAATCGACACTGAAAAATGTCAAATCGATTGCATAAGACATTTGTTGGATGTTAGGCATCTAGCTTTGAAAGACGGGAGAATTTTAGGTCATGCACCAGTGTGACACTCAGCTCACAGGAAAACTGTGACAATTCTCAAAGAGCTGTGTTTCCTTGAAAGAAAAATATTGCATAAATCACGAGGCTAGCTCTCTTCCTGGCTCCTCGGGGCATAACAATATTCTCTCTCAAGCCGCTGGAGAGCATTGACAACCATCAACTTCCTCCCCCATCTTTCCATATCACGGGCCAGAGAAGAGGTTAATTTTCTACACTGTGGACTCAGACTTTGGATTCCTATTCTTGCTCCTTTGTTAAAATTACAGGGGGAAAAAACCCTACCCGTAGGGAATGCAGAAACACAGTGCCAAGAAGGACTTTTGGAGGTCAATAAATTCATCTCTCTGTCTTTCTGTAGAACTGTACCCCTCGGTACTTGGTCAAGAGCTCCTGGGATTTCGAGGCAGTATAGGATGAATGCGGGATGTCTGACTCCAGCACACAGTCAAAAACCCAGCCCAGCAGTGGCTGCACAGCACTTTCTGTCTTCCTACTGTGCCCCGAGTAAAGACTTTTCACTTCATACATCATTCACAACTGGCTACAGGGGTTTCACAAAGCCAGTACATACCCTTTACACAAAGAAAAGAAGAAAAAGAACAGGTCTGGGGAAAAAAGCATGTCTGCCAGGTGTAGCCCTATGAACTGGGAAATTAACGAGGCACAATGTAGTCGAGGATGTTAATTAAACAAGTGGACTATCTCATTCTGTTCACACATTTAAAGAAATCTAGAGAACCTCAGAGTCAAACATGGTTAGGCACTTTCATTTACTTGCTTGGCCCTGGTGCCATGAGGAGCAAGAGAGGAGATGGAAATTGGAAGCTGTTCTTCCTCTGGAGAGATCCGGTAAACAGATACTGAGTCCTACCATATGGTTCAGAAAATTTCAGGGCCCCAGAGGAGGTGCCACCTGGAGGTGCTAAAGATACTGTCAGTGGTGGGTGTGCTGCCCAGGGACTGAAGGGAGAGGACCCAACGCACACAGGAGGATAGAATGTCTTCACTTGAGTCCCTGGATGTTACATGACAGGATTCTTCTCCACAAAAAGATGAAAGAAAAGCTTATTTCTTGCTAATTCTTGAGGGATTTTCTTTTTTCCACAAGATGATTCCTTATGAATGTTCATGGTTATTTTCTAATTAGCACCTCTAAATAACAATTGGAATTCTCCCCCAATTTTATTATGTTATGTTACACTATGTTATGTTACATTACATTGCGTAAATATTTTGATTGGGTTTCATGGTAGCTTGATGGGCAGATTTTCATGGAAGAAACTGAGCCATAGAGAATTAGTCAGGCGAATTAATCAGACACAGAGTCATTAGCTTCCAAGTAGTGAATTAATTTAGGAAAACCACTGGATGTTTTGTCTTCATTGTTTTTTCCTCTTGAGAAATAAAAAAAAAAATGTTTATTTTTTGAAGCTTAGTGCAAAAGATCTGTTTTGTTATTAAACTGAGTCATCTTAAGGACAACACCTCATTTCACTCTTCTCTCCACTTACACTCACTCATGTCCTTTCTCCGAAACCTTCATGGAGAATCAGGAGCAAGTTGTTTTCCATGTCTTGGCCCTAGACCTAGAAGCCCACCACATCCATGTCCATGAAGCCATAGGCAGAGTCCAGGATCTCCATTCAAGTTACCAAAACAAGGTGCTGGGTATACAGGGTCCCTGGATGTGTCACCTGACTGCCCTGTCCTTAGCCTCCAGGCCTGGGAACCCCTCCCACACTGCACTGCACAAGCACACAAAGAGCCTATGTAACGGGACATGACCTCCACTTACTCACCTAGTTATGCCCTTTTCTTGACTCTTTGGCTTCCTGATCCTTGTCTTTTCTTGATCTTTTCCCTGGCCTCCCACATTCTCTCTTGACCCTGAGTTTGGGGCATCTATTCTAATTACTCTTTCTGGATTACGATAAAGTAATCCACAGGTTCCCTCTACCACAACTCTGAGGTAGACATGGACTCTGGAATTCCCACAGTTCTGAACAGAGCTCCCTCCATCAGACCCACCCAGTGGGATCCTATTGGCTCTGATTCCATCTGGACAAAAAGGAAGTCGGGGGTTTCTGTCTTGCACTGAACACTTAGGGGAGTAGAGTGGAAACTTCTTAGAGAACTCTGAATTCAGCTTCCCATCCTCATGCAAGAGGTCAGACTTTCAAGAGCAAACTGAGGACTAGAAAATCTTTCAGGGAGAACAAAACTCACTGTGTCATTCATTCAATCATTCATTCAATAAGCACTTGTTATATTTCCACTATGTACCAAGCATTATGTGAGATTTAAGATGCTGCTAGGTTCCCCCATGTTTGTGCTACTCAAGAGGATAAGGCTAATGCCTATCCCATATAAACAGGCTTGCAACAAAATCACTGCAAAGTATTGCAATTTTATTTGGCCAACCACCAATCGAAGTGCCTGATTTTTATCATGGCCCAGATGCCAACAATGTCACTCAAAGGTCACAATGACAGATTGCTTATGGGAAAAGTTATGTGTAAACCTTGGGCAGAATGCATGACGTTACGACAATGTCCAATTCCATTCTCTCTTCCTGTGGTTACTTCTAATGATTATTTTGGGATCTGCCTGCTTCATGAGACATCCCTATATGAGTCAAACAGGGCCGACTCCTCTCTTTATCATCATTCTGCTCGTGGATTCTAATATTCACCATGTGCTCGATTGGCTTATCTGCCTCTTGCCTGGAAACTTCATCAAGAGAAAATCCAAGATCACAAGACGATGGAATATTTAAATCTCTCAGTACAAGGGACTGGCTTTGTTTTCCTTTATTTTTCAGAAAAAAAAAAGCAAGGCATAGCTGCAACTGGGTAGAGTAGTCTATAATAGTACTCACATATTTAGGCTCCCTATATTGAGATTCCCTTAAAAGAAACAGAAGCATCACAGCAAGGAATAAAATCCATGACAAGGGGAGAGTAATAGAGTATGTTCACATAAAAATAGGTTTTGAGTACCTCCCTAGGAGCACAGAAATATGACAAATAATGTAAGACTTAGAAATGAATAGGATTCTAATGATTTCACCATAGAAACACTACAATGGTTTATTTTCAATGGTACTGCAGGTAGAGACCAACGTAATGGCACTTCTTCATAAAGGCAATATAAATGCATAGTTTGGAAACTGAAGAGAGAAATCCTTTAGATAAAGAAAATGTATAGGGTTTTTATGGGTAGCTTCATTCGATCAGCCATTATTCCCTCAGAAGTCTTTAATAACTGTGGTGCCTGTAATGAAAAGCTTTCCGTAACAAAGATATTGTTACTTGAAAAAGAAAACTTTTAAATACTAGCCTGAAAGATACAGAAAAGCTATTGAAAATCAATTGAAGAACCATAGGCATGTTGCCTTACTGTGATTGCTAGAGATTTGGAAGAATTTTGTCCAAATTGTACTAGATTTGTAAAGATTTTCATAATAGTGTTTGGATGCAGACCAGCTTTTGTTCAAAGCGCTGAAACAGTAATAAGGGGGTATGCAGGAGAGGGACACAATTAGGACAGTAGATTTTAACTTTGAGAACAGAATGGGTCCCCGGGGAGTCACTGACTGCATTTTCCCCACATATATCAATGGGAGAAATGCTGGATTCTTGGAAAGTGAGCAGAGGGCTGCCCAACTTCCTGGCATATGAGAACAGAGAAATACCACCAAAACCCAGCAGTCATCCATGAGTGCTCCCAGCAGTGCTCCAATTAGACTACAAAGAGCAGGTGTTTGTAATGTGGGCTATGTTCTATCATTTGAATTAAAAGTCAATACACATCCTTGGCCAGGTGGGTCAGTTGACTGGAATGTCGTCTTATACACCAAAAGGTTGCAGGTTCGATCCCCAATCAGGGCACATACGGGATGCAACTGATCAGTGGTTCTCTCTCACATTGACGTTTCTTTCTCCCTCTCTCTGTTTCCCTTTCTCTTTCTCTCTAAAATCAATGAATATGTCCTCAGGTGAGGATTTTTATTAAAAAGTCAATACACATATACTACTGTGGGAATGCCAATCGGCTCAACCATTTTGGAAATCTGTTGGGCTGTAGTTACTAATATGATACTGAATACATCGCCTGGACATTTCATGCCTAGGTATATACCCAACAGAAATGTATAGATGTATTCACAGGTACACAAATGTTCACAGTATCACTATTTAAAATAGCCTGAAAGTGTAGACCACTCAATGCCTATCAACAGTAAAATGGACAAATTAAGGTAAATTTACAAAAGAAAATACTCTTCACCAGTTAGTTAGTTCAACAACTACTTGCAACAACATAAATGAATCTTATCAACACCATGTTGAACGCAAAAAGGCAGATACAAAATCCTGAATGAGTCCATTTCTTTAAGTTCTAAACAGGACAAATTATTTTATGGTGCTAAAAGTCAGGATAGTAGTCACCCTTAGGGGTGTAAGTGACAAAAGGAAGGTTTCTCGCTCTGATCTAGGTGTTGATTAAAGGGGTAGGTTGAGTTTGCAAAAATGTACTGATCTATGCACTTACGTTTTAAGCATTTTTCTATATATGTGTATGTGCTGGGCCATTTGGGCTGCTATAACAAAATACCATAGACTAGGGGGCTTATCAGCAACATTTATTTCTGCCAGTCTGGAGGATGGGAAGTCCACGGTCCAGGTACCAGCAGACTTCGTGGCTGGAGAGAGCTTGCTTCCTGGTTCCTAACAGCCAACTTTTCACTGTGCCCTCACATGGCAGAGGGGACAAAATAGCTCTCTGGGGTCTCTAATCCCATTCGAAAAGGTGACCTAAGCACCTCCCAAAGGCCCCACCTCCAAATACCATCTCAACACATGAATTTGGGGGAGAACACAAACCTTCAGTCTATGGCCGTAAGTTTTCCCTCAATGAACTCCCTTCCAAAAGATTGATGCAATAAAAATCAATAATAACCTTCCTATACAGTAGAAATGATAAATATGTAACAGAAGAAAAGACCTTACTTACATATCACAAAAATGCAAAATACCGGAGAACATACCTACAAGAAATTTTCAAGACATATTTGGAAACAAGAATTTTTGAGTAAGTGAAGATATATGCAATGTTCATAGGTGAGGAGCCTCTCTGTGGTACAACAACAAAGTCTTTCCTGTAGAAACTGGGCTGCAAGTGGGAGCCTCCCATCACGGGAGAGCAATGCCAGCTCCAGGGTTCAGGATGGGTCAGACTCAGACTGTGAACGAATCCACCGCTCAGCAGAGAGCTGGAGGCAGAGGTGGTAAAATATGGGAATCACCTGGCATTCCTTCCACTTGATAAAACATAAACGGAAAGTGGAAATTCTCCGATCAGTGTCTTAATGTTGTATAATTTCTGCCTCATTATGTTTTTTAAAAAGAGCCAAAGTACAGTATGATCCAGAAAGGGAAAATGTTTCTAATTTTAGAAGAACCTTAGGATAAACATCATGTCCTACTAGACAGCAAGATTAAACGCTAGTGGTTAAAACAATGTGGAATCATCACTGAAATAGATCAATGGAAAACAGGAAAGAGTTGAGAAAGTAATTCACATAAATGAGGAGATCGCATCTAACACTTGTCTTGGCAGACCGTTCATTTATTTATTTTTATCATCAATTTAACTACATTTTCCAAGATAAGCACAAATTATAAGCTGTCAGACACACTATTTCTATTCTTGCTTTATCCCCAAATAATAGGGTTGGAATAATGGGTTTGGTTAAAAGAGAAATACATGAATTGCCACCACCTTATTTAATCTAATGTTTACTCTGGTGTCAATAAAATATCTATATTTTTCTTTTCTGTTTTCTATTGGTTTGTTTTAGTTCTAAGAACTAGATTGAACTAATATTACATATAATTCCTAAGAAAAAGAATAGAAGTTAAACTTGTAACACTATACTCCCATCAAACTGGCAAAAACGGAAAGTCTGATAATAGCAAATACTGGTGATGATATGAAGCAATGGCAACTCTCATACACTCCCCGTGAGTGTGAATCGATGCAATTCATTTGACATTATCTAGTCACATTAAATGGCTGTATAACCCATGATGCAGCAATCCCACCCTAAGTATATATACACTCTTTTGCACAGGTGCTCCAGGAAACATGTATAAGAAAGTCCATAGCAGCATTGTTTCCAAATGCAGAAAGAGCCTACACCCCCATCAATAGCAGAAAGGATAAAGAAACTGCAGTACAGCATATAATGGTACATCACACAGTCATGAAAGTAAGTGAATCTCAGCCACAGACAACTTCAAGATGTCAAGTGATAGAAACCAGGCCCAAAAGAACATGTACAGTATGAGTTCGTTTATATAAAACTTCAAAACAGGCATTATCACTCTCTGACAGAGACATAATTAGGTGGCAGAGGTATTGAGAAAAGCGAAGGGTGACAACCAAAAGAGTCAGGAAAGTGTAACCTTTAAGGGAGTGGAGGGCATTGGGTCTGAGAAGGAACCCACAGAAGCTTCTAGGGTATTGGGAATGGTTGGTTTCTTGATCTGGTTCATAGTCCCACTTTCCTCATTACTTTACACTTTATCGCTTTTCTACATATGTGCTTTATTTCCTAATCCTTTTCTTAAAGTAAGTGAAACATTTTGTACTTTTTCTTGGGGGGGACAAGGACATATGTCTCTGGACCATGACTTTCCTTTCCCTGTGGCTGGGCTTCCCCGGAGGCCCAGAACTCCTGGTGATTCAGGTTTACAGCCTATAGCACTCCATGTGAGGGAATAAATGACGCTTGGTCCTGAGACACTTCACATTTCACATGCAACTGAGCTAGCTCAGCATTCTCTATTTTCGAAATTTGGATTTATTTCTCCTTATGGGATATATCATGAGCCTGTAATTGACTTTTTTTTATTTTTACTATACTTTTAAAATGAATCCAGGCTGTTTTGAAGTGTATTTTTGATCTAGTGAAATAGAGAGTGCTATTGATTAGATACTCTGAATGTCATCTGTTTGTTATCATTTAGTAATGTGATATGCCTTGTACGTTCACTTTGGGGGCTTTTTTAAAAATTTCTGTATTCACCACTATTGCAAAATCAATCAAATATGAGCAAAAGCAAAGGCAACTTGAGTGACCCAGAACTGAGATTTGAGCTGCCAAAACAAGCAGTAAAACAATTTTTACTAGCTCTAGTGATTGTCAGAAAGATAAGAGTTATAAACTTTATTTCAAGTAAGTTTCTGAGAGATCTGGAAATGTGGTTATCAGAATGCAGAATGTACAGAACTTTATGTCCCTTGATTATTCACAGATGCAAATTATCATGCAATTGGAAGCACATTAAGATATTGCAAAGATGTTCAGACATTATTACTGTGCTGCCTTTGTTAGTTTAGGGTCGGCCTTCTCATTCCTTCCAAAGGAAGAGCCTTAAAGTTTGTATTCTTCCACATATGGAAAGTGATCAGGTAAGAATTTTATTCAAACACACCCAACTTGTTAACCGCCCTTCCTTCCAGGGGGTGATAATTCGTTGGGGGAGGGGCAAAAAGCAGTCACTTTTTTCTGTATACATTTTGGAATTGTTTGATTTTTATTAAAAGAGTATTTCATAATTGCATTTCACTTCATATTTAAGTTTCATATTAAAATCAAGATTAAAGAAATGAAATTGATCCCCTTAGCCCCATAGCTTCTCCTTCTTTTCATGACTGGCTTCGTTTGATTCTTTACCAACAGTTTAAAAACCATCTCTCTGCCTAAAGTAGACTCTTTCTGTTATTCTCCCCCATGGTAACTTTTTCTTCCACTTTTTAGCGTTTATCACATTTTTAATCACATGTTTATTTGATTGCTTATTTTGTCCTCTGTCAGCCCCATTGACTGAAGCCTCCACCAGGGTAGTTATAGCACCTGTTTTACTCAGCACTCACAGGCCCTGCCTAGCATGGTACGGAGTGTAGTCACTCAAATATGTGGTGGATGGATGATGGATGGATAGATGGATGAAAGAAAATTAACAGATTGAAACTACTAGATGAAACTGCCATCCTGTCCTCTTGAACAAATGATGATGTTGTATCCCAGGTATGAATTCTTCCTTGCGTTATTTTGCTAGACACTTGCTCACAGTACAAAAGGTAGTTCGGCATGAGGAATCAGTGCTACAGACTCCATTTGGCCATTGAACAAACCCCGTTCATTCAAGCAGGTATCAGCCTCTGTCAGAGACGACTTGTTCCTCTCCCAACGCCATCATCTTACAAACTAACACTCAGGCCCTCCTTCCTCCTCCCGAAAGCAAAGTAATGAAGATAAATGGGCATTTCACAGACAGGTAATCTCATGATCACAGACGCTTGTTATTTACACCAGCAAAGCCATTTCCACGGTGTCAGGACTTGCCTGTGCCCACTAGGGTCATATTCTGCCAGTTCGTGATTTGTAAAGGTGGAGGGTTCATTAGGGCTCTGAGAACAGCTGTCCATGACGGCTGTGGATCATATTACAGGGATCTCATTAACTCACCCTTCTTGCCTGCTTCAAGCCTTTTGTTAGGACCAAGACCTATTATTTCAATTTGTCTGGTATCAAGAGGGCCGGAGGCTGAGAGTTTAGTTTTACCTACTTCTGGTCAGCATCATTTTAAAGTGTATGCTAAGGAAAAGCAATAACAATAACATTTATTGCAAATGTTGCTGTGAAATATGGATTGCTTCATATCTTTGAGGAACTAGTTCTTATTTGAAACTTCCTAGTTATCTAGTTAAGAATGCCATAGTTTAAATATTAATACGCAATAGTCTGTGAAATGTAGAGACGTTAATAAAAATCCTAGGAAGTTTTATTGCTTTGTGTTGTTTTCTTTTTTTTTTTTTTTAAAAAGGTTTGGTAACTTATCTGAGGAATGAAAATGGCCTGAGTGTTATTAAAGGCACGTGTGTCTGCTTGGGGTTCACTCAGCACAACAGACTCAGCTGAGAGTGGACCAGCATTTTAGTTCTTCAAAGCACAGAGTTTAAGGGCATGCTGGTCTTCTGCAAGAGTCTGCTGTAGACAAGTGGTGGATGACTGGAGAATGTTCCAAGATAAGGGAAAATGTGTGTGTCCAGTCTTGGAGATGAGAGAACATAGAGAAATTCAGAGATTAAAGGAACGCTGTGTGCCGAAGACTGGAGTGCAGGGGGAAGAGTGGAGTTAAGGCAGGGGAAGGAGAGGTATAGGCCGGATTATGCGTAGCTTTATAGAGTGTTTTAAGGATGTTGCTTTTTAACCCAGAAGCAAAGGAAGTGCCTTTGAATGGCTTCCACTGTGCATGATGGTAAGAACATGATCACATTTGTTTTCTGAAAAAAAACACATAGACTTAAATGGGTGATTAGTAAAAGTGAGGTTGGAATGCTATTGTAGTGATCCAGGATGAGAAATCATGGTCATTTGGATTGTGATGTTGACTGTGTAGATAAAGAAGAATGGAAATGAAAGGATTTAGGTCACATTTAAGGCATAAAAATGTGTATTATTTGCTAATGAACTGGGTAGGTAGTGTGAAGAGTAAGGAAGGGTCAAGAATGACTTCCATATAACTTTTCAGCAACTGGGTGAATAGTAATGCCATTCACTAAGAGATGACACTGGAGAAAACCACATGTGAAAGAGGAGAGAATGACTTCAGGCTTACACATGTTGAGCCTGAGGTCCTTATATCCAAGAGAAGACACTGCATAAGCAGTCGGATACAGGCCAAGGCTGCCATCAGCATTGGTGATTCAGGTGATGGGAATGGATGAGATGGACTGGTAAGAGGGTACAAAGTGACAAAAGAGGTCCTGAATCTGAGCTTTAACAAATTCTAACGTTTAGTAGTTGGGCAAAGAGTCAGAGAGTTAGAAGGAAACATGAAGTGTGGGAGAGGGGAAGAGGAGAACAGAAGCCAAGGGAAAAGGGTGTTTCAAGACGGAGGGAGTGATGGATGGCGGTGGGCCAGGGCTAACGCTGCTGAGCTGCAAATGAGATGAGAACTGAAAATTGTTTGCTGGATTTAGCAGTGTGGTCACATGTAACTCTAGAAAGAGCCATTTTCTTGGCTAAAGGAACAAAGGCCGAAATGAAATGGGTCTTTAGAGGAGTTAGTGGAATGTGAGGAAATGGAGAACGTGGATATAGAGTTTCGACACATTTCATTGTGAAGAGAAGAGGGAGTGTTGGAAGATGAAAGAAAAGCAACATGGAATGGGACTTCTTCACTTATTATTAAACAGGAGAGGCCAGAGGATATTTAAATATTGATGACAACAGCCCAGTTGAGAGGGAGGGGTTGAATACACAGGAAAGAAAAGGGTTCATTGGTTGCATTGTCAAAGGATGTATGCTGTTGCTGGTGTCACCCTCTAGTGAATTGCAGACTCTGCCTATATCTTTCTTCTTGTCTATTGACAGACACTACAAAAAAGAGCCCTTCTGTCTTCCAAACATTGTCTCCATGTTCAGCTTCCTGAATCAGCAGCCTCCACTTTGACCAAGTTTCTTGTTGATTCTTCCAATTTTAGTGGGCTCTTGCTCCCTGAGATCAAGCCAGTCCAGCCCTCCAAATTTACTTCCCCTTTGCCTCAAGACTACAACCATAGTACCACCAACACTTTAGCCATGGATCTTGGAAACTCATTTGTGGTCAGAGCCCCATCTTTTCAGTTGCCCAAGATGGGAAGTGAAAAAAAGAAACACTATGCTCACAAGATATTAGTACTGTTCAGTGGCTGAAAATACTTGCCCCATATCATAGAAAGGGCTTATGACCAATCTCTTACTCCATCTTAAAGAACACCCAACTTCAAGGACAACCTACAGTTGTAAGCCAGATGTTGTACACTCTTGAGATTCTTTATGCATGTTTAATGGGTTTTCCTCTTGGGTCTCCCTCTAGCTAGGTTTCCATTAAATTCAATATGGCTGTAACTCCCACAAAAACCTAGTCCCATCTGTTTTACGTTTCTTTCCTGGACCTTTAATGTCCTAACTTACTAGTTTGGAGAAAATATTGAAAGTTGAAAGTAGTAGATAAAGATTTGTGTTCAGGAAACAAGCTGTCAGCACAGATGTATGGTATAATTTTTACCAAAAGTTCAATATTACCTTAATGTGTATTCAGGGAAAAAGTCATAAATATAATGTTCACTCTAAATGGAATCATAAAACAATAGAATATTCTCATGGCTTTTTACTCAGACATTGGGTTGAGGCAGTTTTATAGTCCATTATTTCTGATTCTTCTGTGATTACTATTGGGGTTTCATAATGCAAGAAAGAAAGAAAGAGAGGAAGGAAGAAAGGAAGGAAAGAAAGAAAGGAAGGGGAGGCAGGAGAGAGGGAGGGGCAGGGAGGGAGGGAAGGAGAAAGAGAAAGAGGGAGGGAAGGTGAAAGGGAAAAGAGAGAGGGGAAAAGATTTTTTAAAATATGTTTTAGTTTTTGCTCTAACAAGCTGACAAGCACACGGGCATCTAGTTTAAACATCCAGAATCCTGTGATATTTCCTTCGGTTTCATCTCTGCTCACCTCATGCTTAGAGGTAGCACAATACAGTGATAAAATCATAAACTTTAGAGACAGATAGATCTAGACTCAAATACCAGCTCCATTGTTCACCGTCTATGAGAGCTTGGGCAATTTCTAACTCTCTGAGCCTCAGTTTCTTTGTGAAATGTTTAATAATATGAACCATGCTGGGTCACTGTGAGGATTACACAGGATTATGTGTGCAAAGTGAATTATATATCAATATATGGCAGCTATTGTTGTAAAATGGACTGAGCCTGAACATATGCATGCTTGTCTATTCCCTTCATGAGAGAAAAATCTAATTGGGGTGAGAGCCACCTGTTGCAGATGGAGCCATTCACAGCAAGCAGAGTCGTTCACACTCACGTCGTGACTCTCATAATGGAGGGGGCCAGATGCTCCTTAGCATGATGATGTCAACATTATGGTTGCCCATGAAACACACTTTCTTTTTAAGAGATTGGACTGTGAGGTTTTGAGGAGGGGGTGGTAGGGGGGTGGTGGTGAATGAAATTGAATGTTGCTTTGATGAATAAGCTTACTTTAAGAAGTAAGGGCCAGAGGAAATCGGCAGCAATTCCTGCTGGTAGGGAAATTGAATCAAGGCACTTTCTATGTCTTTAATGCATAAATCCCGAGCAAAGTCCATCCCTTTGGAGTCTGCAAAGCCTGAGAAGCTTGAGTTCATGACACCGGGAAGAACACAAGGCGGAAACTCCAGTGAGGAGCAATAGAGTTTCCTACAGGGAGCTCCGTGTCAGAATTCTGGCTTACACCACTAGAAGACAATGCGTTTGCATTGTTTTAGCCTCTAAATTTGTGGTATTTTGTTACGGCAGCAGTAGAAAACCAACTATTGGTGAGAATTCGCAGCCACGGGAAGTCTCATAGATTCTGGTGGGAGTTTAAAATGGTACAACCACTTTAGAAAACAGTTTTTTATATAATTAAATTGAAACTTAACACGGGACTCAGCAAATTGAGTCTTCTGCATTTACCCAGAAAAGAGAACATATGTCCACAAAAAGACTTTTACATGAATGTTCATAGCAGCTTTATGCATAACCCCAAACCAAAACAACTACAACATCCATCAACAGATAAATGGGTATTATACATTTTGGTATACTCATACAGCGGAGTATTCTTTAACAAGAAAAAGGAAGAACTACTCTTAGAAGCAACAACATGGATGAATCTCAGAAATATTTAGCTGAGAAAAAAAATCCACAGATTACCTACTGAGGTATTTTTTCCCCATTTATATGAAGATAAAGAACAAATGAAACTAATCAGTCAGAATAGAGATAGGATTAAAGATTGTCTGGGGCAGGAGGTGGAGTGGGATTGACTACAAGGGGCCTGAGGAAACTTTGTGAGATGCTGGGTATTGGTCAGGAAAGTGGTTACCTAGTTATGGACCATAAAACAAAACTCATCAAGCCCTGGCTGGTAGCTCAATTGGTTAGAGCATTGTCCTGATATGCCAAGGCAGTGGGTTTGATCTCTGGTCAGGGCACATACAAGAATCAACCAATAAGTGCATAATTATGTCAAACAACAAAGTGATGTTAGTCTCTCCTTTCTCTCCCCCCTCTCTAAAATGAGTCAATAATAAAATTTAAAATACAAAAAACAAAACTCACCAAGCTACATATTAAAACCGTATGTAAACTATACCTAAAAGAACTGATAATAAAGTTAAACATGCTAGGTGACATTGTACGTGACATAAAATCTTGGCTGTGCGTAGGCAGACAGATACAGGTGTTCATTCTCACTCTGACATCAATGAGGCTATGTTATCTGGAACAAAACACTGAACTTCTCTGAACTCCCATCATATTCTTATTTGTAAAGTACTGGGTCAGACCAAATCAGAGGTCCTCAACCCTGTCTGCACATTACAATTACTTGGGAAGCTTTTAAGACGTACTGATGTTTGGGTTACATGCCCAAAGACTATCATTTTAAATTGTCTCTGACATTGGGCTCAAGCACTGGCACTTTTTCCAGAAGTTTCTTAACTGATAATACTATGTATTGGTATGGGACTCAGAGCTTTAGAAAGTTTAGTCAAGGAGAAGTCTGCAGTTTTGTCTCCATGGAAATTGGCCTCTGTCTCTAAAAATAGCATTATGGAATACTGGACTATGGCTTAGAAATGGTGAAAATGTTGGATGAGAAGCTGAGAAAGATATAATCAGTGACATACATTTTTCCAAAATATTAAATGGAGAGTCATTTTCTATGAATAATAAATATTCAATAACCAGTGCCAGATTCCTCCATCATTATCCTAGGCTAAATGGGTATAAAATATATATTATCTGATTTATAGAAACCAGTTTCTAATATAAAAAATCAGAATATTCTTGAATTTATAAAATTTTAAATTTATTTTGAATCTGTTGTAGTTCAAATTTCCTTTTTTATATAATAGACCTAACTGGTTAGGAAGCTGTTTCTTTCCTGATGGGTTGTCCAAGAGGCAATTTAATTGCTAGGCTCTTAAAATGATTACAGCATCTGTGGAAAAAACTTCTGTGCTAGTTCTCAGTGAGTCACCGGGAAGACCCAGAAGTTTCTTAACATGTTAAAGCTAGTCAAAAGTGCAATCCAATTTGGTAATCCAAAGAGTAATTGTTCTCTTTGTGGATTATCCAGATGTTCTGTCTCCCTTATTTCTTTGGTTGTTTGACCACCATTTGTTTCTCTATTGGAAGAGAAGCTTGGGCACTTGAGAAAAACCAGGTCATAGTTAAATATATCTGTTTACTTGGCAAATAGCTCCCTTTGTGGGAAGAAATGAAGGCTGTCTTTTAAATTGTGGTTTTTGAATTATCCTAAAATCATTTATTACAAGCTCTCCACATGTGATGCTATTGATGTGGGGTGTGTGTGTGTGTGTGTGTGTATTGGGATGGAGTATGGGAGAGATAGTTGTGATACACAGTGGACCCCTTGAACAGCTCAAACCTGAAACATGAACTAATTCTATTTTTAAAAGCTGTTATTTGCTGAAGTGTTTTTCTATTTAACTTGCTCCCTCTTAGTCATGGAGTAGCTATGAACACAAGTCAATGTCATTCTTTTAAAAATTATCCCAGTGGGGGCAATAGGGGCCTTGAGAAAGAAGGCCCGTGCTGGTACAATAACATATGGTCTAACAAATTCACAACTGAGTGACTTTTCTTGCAGCTGTGGTTCAAATTATAGGCATTTCAGATGCTTAATGGTCACTTTAGTTTACAGTGAGGAAGTGTATGCTGAGCATCTGGAATGACATGGTTTTTCTTTAATCATTTTGATTTAGGTGACACTAATTACAAGTATCATCATGGTCTGTGGAGAAAACATTGGTTTTACTGTTACCTGCCAGGACTTGTTTCCATCCTCCACCGGGCATTTTTTTCTGGGACCAAAAGGGGTTAAATCACTGTTCTTAAAATGCCCTTTGCTACCAAAGTGCCTGGCATGAGCATGGATTCATAACAATGGAACAAATTGGTGAATTTGCTTAGTCAAACGAACACATTAAAAGATTAAGAATAGTGGCATTTAAGGTGACTAGAAAAAGCAGTGTTCGTCTGCCCTGGACATTTTACAACTAAATAGCTGTAGCAACTTGAAAGACCTTGGAGTAGCATAAACTGCTTCTGTCTCTGACTCCACAGGTAGTTTTGTGAAAAGCTCCACTGGGTATCCTGCCAAGAAGGCATTAAGTATGGATGGGGCAAATGCCTTAGTCTGAGCTCTTCAGTCATTCTATTTCCTGTTTTAAAGGCATAGAATAGAAAGGTTAGAGTAATCGCTTAACTCTAAATCCCAAGAAGAGAGTTAAACTCAACGTCAGACTATCCTAGACAACCAGAAGGCTTTTCAAAATAGAAGGAAGATCCAGAAGATATGAATAAACATAATTTAATGTGGAGACATAATGAAAGTGCCAATAAATATTTATTGAATGAGTAACTAAGAATCTTAACCAATCAAATCTTTATTAGAAGCTGTTTAACAGTTCCTGGATCTTAAATGTGTCTTACAAATAGGAGCACCTCAATTGTTTAAAAAAGTACGTTGAATCCCACAAAGAAGCTTTCTATTGAAAAGATCCAGCTCTGTTGCCGGCTCTGCCAGCATTGCTTTATAGCTCTGGGCTCCCTGAGTCGCATAGTTTTTATTTGAGGCATATGAGGGCCATAACATACATTTTTTCTTCATCATCAGGTTGAAGTGAAGATCAAATAAGCAAATAAACTGAAAAAAAATGGAAAAAGGCAGTTTTCTATATTATCCTGTTTATGTTTTTCCATTAAAAAAAATGATCTTTCCCTGTGTTCCCCTCCCACACACATACTGGTAAAGGTGTTTGAGACCCGGACTCTGATCTCTTCTGGGCCTTATAAATAGCAATGCTTTCAGTCACAAGTTCATTCAGAGAGGTTGTGCTCAATCATTCCAGAGCCGGTCAGGCCCAGTCCTGTTCGCTTGGATTTGTTCTCCCTTGTTTATATGCTTCAAAGCAATTTCTTTCCTTATTAGCACATCCTTCCAAAAAGAGATAGCAGAAATTAAAGAACACCATCATATATTCTTAGAGGTAAAAAGGCATTAAAGACCCCAGACTCTTCTGCTGCCGAAGCATAAGGTCATGAAAGACTACATTTGCCTACAGCAAAGCTGGGTGTTCCTCAGGTCCCTGGACAGTGCTGCTTTCATTACTGTAGTTAATTAATTTGGCTGATAAAAATGCTATTGGCATAGAGAGGTGGAAAACATAGTGAAAATGGGAATAATCATTTCCCCAACCCTCCCTATCCTCTTCTTTGCCTTGGCATTGATTGAGAAATCCCAGAGCCTATACTGAAGATATTCAAAGCTATGGGCCCTCTGTAGCTTTTTGGTTCTGTCCTTCAGTTTCATGCTCCCAGAATCCATAAGACAGAGATTCTATAAAGAGAAACCCTTTAATACTAGATGCTTTTAGTGTCTCCATTATAAAAAAATTACGTAGCAACTTCAATATACTCAATGACACTCAAATTAGAGTATAATCTGGATTGATAAATTCTGAAATACATACTTAAGGAGATTTATGTTACAGGAATTGAAACTAAACATTCCTCAGGTAAAGGTATCATGGTGGCAGCCTCCCAACATAAATTTTTCCCTATCTGATTAGTCTACTGATCACACGATCCCATTCACCGTGCCAGTGCGTGGGTGGTTTAACGAAGACATGTGACCTGATTCTATGAGGGGAGGTCTGCTAAGAGGAGCTGGGGTTTCTGGAAAATATTTCCTTGCACCTAAAAAAATTCACAAGGAAGCTATGGTCCCTTTTCTTCCCATGGACATAGTTATGTTTACGTGTGATGCCCAGAACTGCTGCAGCCACCTGGATGTCCATCTGGGAATGAATCCCGCACGTAAGTAAGCATTGCGGAGCTAAGGAAGATATCAGAGAGGTGGAGGTAGAGCCCTGAGAAGCTGTGTCTCTGGGAAATAAGTTATTTTAAACTGTTTAATGGAGGTTTCCTGTTAACCTATAGCTGAAAGGCATCCTAATTGAAAATTTGGATGATGAAATTTTAACTTCATAATTAACTTAGTAATTTTATCTTATCTCTGTGAAAATGTAAAACAAGTAGCTTGCTGATCCATGACCATTCCCTGTAAGTTTCTCTGGAAGCAAATGTGAATCTCATAGAAGATAAATAATATTTCTAATGGCTTGTCTTGGATAATCGACTCTACTTGCTTCAGGTAGGTTGCCTAAAGGATAAAATCAACCAGATATAAGGGGGAGGGAAGGATCAATCAACAAGTCTTTATTGAATATCTACTAGTGCCAATCTTTCATGAGAAAGATTGTTTATGCTCAATTATCCATTTCTAAAGGAAGTCTTCTTAATTTCCAATCAGATAGCTCTTATGCCGTCAGGATGTCGTGTAGAGAAATGTGGTTGATGAATGTGTGTTGATTTTTCTTTGCTATCCAACATGAAGGTGGCCAGACCCTGCCAAAGTCAGCACTAAAACTATTTCTCATGAGTAATAACAATAATATTCTTTTCCTTTATAGCACCTTTAATCCAAGAATCTTAAGCCTATATAAACATTTGCCCAACAATACACGCAGCATTTCAGTATTTGGTTGATGGGGAAATTCAACTAGATGCAAGAACGCGGAAATAAAAATAGAACCCAGAATCTTAACTCATACTGGTCTTTCAATCTATTGTTCCTGCCTAACCATTCAAGAAAAATAAAAAATAACAGAAGTTTCAGCAGGATAAACAACGAAGTTTTTCCAACTCTAACTGATAATTCATTATTTCTCTTTTCCTGCCTTGTCAAATTATTTTTAATTTTTAAATTTGTGTTACATTTTGTTTTTGACGGAGTGCGGAATGTCAAAGGATGGGGAAATTAATCAGATTTGATTATCTCAATATCTTGGGTCTGCCAAAAAATTTGGCAATTATGTGAGGAGTGAGGTCTCTTTGGATATTTACAGAGCTTCCTGTTGGACTAAAGTATTATGAAAACAAACTTTCTCTTTGTTGTTAAGTAATTCTCTTTATAAATTGAAAGAGAAGAGAATATAATGGAATCAAATTTTGGAAGACTAAAAAATGATGATTAGTTAAATTTCTAATACTCTGAGGTTTAGCAGATTATGAAGAGAGCTTTGAATTCCACTACTTAAGACTTGGGATAAGTCAGCAGAAGGTAGTAGAAGTTTAAGAAAATTTATAGTGAAACTAAGAGATCATGTCAATATATTTAACAGGCAACAAACTCTTTGAACACAAATGAAAATTAATAAGCTAATTGTAAATTAATAATTTTCTAATAAAGTAGACCATGGTCTCAACTTGGTAACATTTTTATTAATCCATTGTTGGTTGATCAGTGATTACTCTGTCTTGATCCATAAAGGCTTTGAATGAAAGTATCTTAGAAAGTAATATTGTATTAAAGACTAATTCTATTTAACTCATTCCTTTGTATATATCTCCACTTAGGGCTATGTTAGCCAGCAGTCCAATTCTGTGTAGCACACAGCCAGTCATCTCTCAGAAAGCAGCTTGATAGTGAAGATTTTACTAAAGCATCCCCACATTTCCCTAAAGCTGAGTTTACGAAGAGAGTACAGAGGAATGTGCAGATTTTCATCTAGTTTATATTTTGAGCCTCCCATCAATAACTCTCAATGATCCTTGCCAGGGACCTACATTGAAGTTATGTCATAAACTGCTTAAAAGGATATATTAAAGCTGAAGCTTAATATGGAAACCCAAGATACCACAGGAAACAAGTCTAGATTTAGTAGGTGGTACCACTTACGTTTAGTGGAATGCCAAATCCTATGTATTATGGGGGCATTTTTTTTTCTTAGACTGGGCAAGATCTGTCCATCTCTGATTGTTAATCTTGCTCTGAAATAATAACTGGTGGGTAATTTCTAATTTTCGGAGACCTTTATTATTACCTAGTGCACTGACTGCTCACCTCAAACTGCCACAGGAAATAATGTGGACAAGCATCACTATCCCTGCCATTGTCACTTCTTGTAGGTGGGCTCAGCTGCAGAATTGGCCTTAGAGTCCAGTCTCCTGATTTTTCATCCATTTCTCTTTTTTCTACATTGTTGTTATTTTCTTATAATCCTGAAATGTATGTGGATTAGCTCTAATAACCTAACTCATTTCTATTAAAATATTGTTACCATCTTCATCTTTATTTTCCTGTATGTCAACACATAAATCCCCATTTCTAAGTGTGATTTCTTTTTAGAGTTGCTGTAAATTATTCAATAGATTTATGCTGTATCTCAAAGGCTGATGACCTTCCTTGTGGGGTATATCTCTCCTGCACTTAAAAACCATTCAAGACTTAAAAAAAAGAAACCACATGTTATTATTGTTACCCTATTGGACCAAGTCTGCTGACAAAATCCTCTGTAACAACTTTAAAACTTTCTGAAATTACTATACTCTACCCCACTCAGAAGGGGGAAATAATAACACTTCACTCAGCTGCTTCAAATAGTTAAACCAACTTTACTACTGTACCATGGGAGAAATACAAAGACCAACAAACCCATGTCCTCTATAGGTCTCTTTATTATTATGCTCTCTGCTATAACAAAGTACTTTATCTGGCATCAAAATTACATTAATGCCCTATTCACACTGCTCTTGCAAAAAACAAATACTTCTTTGTGTCTGAGTTTTCCACATGGTTGCTCTGATGAAACATATGCCATTGGAGGACAAATATATTGATGCAAATAAAAAAGAGCAAATTAATTCCAGAACCTAGTTAGAGATAAAAGATGCCATTTTCTTATTTTCTGAAATGCAATTTATATAAAATGTCACACTGGACTTTATTTGTGGAGGAAAAGCATGCTGAAACTTCATAACCAGCAATTTTTCTAATTTGACACTTTATCCGTTCCAAAAATGCTGAGCAGAATTGTGGGCAACTTCTTCCCGCCACTTCTGGCTATAGCCCATTCAGTAAATCTTAACGTTATTATTGAAGATGAATGCGCCACCCAAGGTTTTTAGGAAGTTGATTCCAAAAATCTCTGTAATGTGTTGGTACAAATGCAAAGAGCCAAATGTTGAAGTTTTCTGGATCAGCAAGAATACCCTTTCCTGGGAGGACTTGTAATGCTTCCTTTTTCTGGTTGAGCTGGGATTCTACAAATCCTCCTTGAATATTTTGGTACCCCTGCCAGAAATTGGAGACTAAAGGGAGGAAACTGTAAACCTTTCTTAATTGTTATGCAAAAAATTATCAGTAAGCACATATTTCATTGAGTAATTATTTGCTGGAACACAAGATCAACAGAAGAGAGATTTTTACACATGAATAAGATGCTTTTACTCTCAGTCAGCACATCTAAGCTGCTCTGCTTCCACGTTTTAGACTGAAGCTCAAGTAAAACTATTTTCCAAATAACTGGGTGAAAAATGAAAATTGAAACAAGTTTTAATAGTCATGCAGGGCACAATCTGAATGAATTAAAGATTTGTGCATTTTTATTTTTATTCAGTTGACTTTTAACAGTTTGTGAGGTTAGGCATAACCTTGGATATTTCCATGGTCTCTAGCAGAAGCAACATACTGTCCCTGAATTTCTGATATGACATTCACTCATTGAAAACAACACGCACATCTTCCATCACTGTGCAGCCTACTTCCCGGTGTATACAGGGCAATTCATAAATTATGAATGAATGAATAAATAAGCATGGAGTGTTGGCTGTTTGGTAAATGATGCCTTCCTTCTCGTGGGAGACATGGCCACTCCTTCTCACACAGAGTGCCCTTGGGGAAAAAAAAAAGATCTTGATACTCATGGTCAAAGTGCAAGTTGGGAGAAGCAGAGGGAAGCATTCAAACAAGTGCTAGTAAGAATTGAACTAAACTGGTAGTCATTTCCTATACTTACTTTAGAATTTGTCTTTATCTTCGTCAAGGAAAACAAGAAATTAATGGAAAAGACAACTGCTTTTAACTCCCAATGAAAGACGGAAAACAAAAAGCTAGACCATAACCCTTCTCTGAAATTTGAAAACCGGTCTTGAAATAATTTGGTCCACAGCATTTTGGAGTTGAAGCAGCACCATACCACATCCTGGAGCAGTAGGACTTTTGCACGTTTACAAAAGGTTTCTGTGTCACCAACAGCTGAAAGTCTCTCTTGGGTAACATTTGCCCAGCATACCTGACTCTCCCATATGCTGTTGGTTTCAAGCGAATTTTGACTAGAAGTAGATATGAAATCCCAAATCCCACTTAAAAGAAAGAAAAAACTTTCTCTTCTGCATTGACTTTCTATTCACAAATATTCATTATCTTGTTGAAATCAGTTGAAAGATAAATCATATCATGTTAAAATAAGAAAATGTAAGAAACTGACGGATCTTGATTGTCAAAATTCAAGCACAGTCGGTCATAAAAATGAGCCTTCCAATCAAAACTATGTTTGTGTTGGGTTTTGTCAGGCGAGGACAAAGAGAGGCACGCAATACAAATGGCTGCAATATAATAAGAAGTGATAGACTGCTGTATGACTAGAGTTACTAATTATGAAATAATATGTGAGTGACAAAATGGTTTTGCTTTACAGATAGAATTAGGTGTGGAACTTCCCATTGCTAATAGGAAGGAGAGGTTGGAGAGACAGGGGAGGAGAGAAAGAGGGATTTATTGAATACCTATTATGGGTCTACTACAGGTACTATATTACTTACTTCTTGCACAAATTATTCAGGAATATAATTGCTTATAGACACAGTTTATTCTGAGACGTATAATATTTTCGTTTTTTGAATAGCTCATTCTGATGGTCCTCTGTAGCTGAATGAATCTGGTTATACAGGCCACTTGCCTCTATATGATTGGGAATCTCCTTTAATTAGCAATTGTCTTGAGTTAATGGAAATAGCCTCCAGGTCAAAGGAACTGGATTTTATTCCCTGTCCTGTGTCTAATGCACTATAAGGACTTTGGTGGTTAGTGTATATCTTCAACCTACACTAGAGCCTGATTCATGCCCAACAACTCACATTTGAAAACTGGCTATTTTAGGGAAAGAGTCAAAGAAGTTGCAACTGAATAAATATTAATTCATTTGAGTGACTCAACATAAAACCCTAACAGGTGTAAAATTGGACTCCTGGTATAATAGTATCAAGGCTCTGGGATTTATTTTTCCTCTTTGTTAGTGTTAATTGACATCTTTCCAATAAAGGTTTGAATTTATATCCCTTTATTTCTAAAAGGCAGGATCTCTTATATAGGAATTAGCCTAAGGAAATTATCTATATAAATTCTGACTATGAAAGTGTTCACTGTAGTGTTATTTATAATAGCCTCCCAAATAAAGCATCATAAATATCCACAAATGTGACATTCATTGACTAAATTAAGGTTAAGACAAGATGTAATGGGAAATGCTATTTTAAGAGAATGAACAGATGTCAGTAGGAGACTCCAAGGGCCCATCGCTCAACAGAAACCCTGAAAGGGCTGGCTAAAACTGTCGGAATTAACATTTTGGAACTACGGAAGGTAATCAAACATTTACAATCACCAAATAAATGCCTAATCAAGAAAGGGGTAACTGAAACCAAGCAAGAGAGCTTTGTGGTGTTTCACTTACATTTGCGCCACCGCATACCCTCTGGGACAAATGCAGTCCTGAGGACAGCATCCCACAAGCTGATGTGGATTCTTAGTGCTTGTGGGAACAAAGAGGACTTCATTCCCAAAGAATTCATTACCTTACATGTAAATGGATCAAATGCTCCCATTTAAAAATGCTCAATCCAAAAGATTGGCAGAATGACTTTTTAAAAAATAATCCAACCATATGCTGGTTATGAGAAACTCATTTTAGATCCAAAGACACAAATAGATGAAAGGTGAAAGCATGGGGAAAAAATCCACTCAAATAGTAACCAAAAGAGAACTAGGGTTATTCTACTAATATCAGATAAAATATATTGTAGTCAAAAGTTATTATAAGAGATGAGAAAGGACATTATATATTGACAAAAGTGTCAACACATCAAGAAGATATAACCATTACAGACGTATGCACACCTAACAACAAAGCACAAGATATATGAAGTAAAAACTGATAGAATTGAAGGAAGAAAGAAGTAGTTCTATACTAATAGTTGAAGACTTGCATACCTCACTTTCAATAACAGAAAAACAACCAGACAGAAGATTAGTAAGAAAATAGAGGGCTGGGACAATACCGTAAGTCAACTAGACCTAACAGACGTATACAGAACACTCCACCCAGCAGCAGTAGAGCACACGTTCTTCTCAAGTGCACTTAGAAAATTCCTCGGTGACCCTATATTAGGCCATAAAAACAGTCTCGACAATGTTTAAGATTGAAATTATATAAAGCACCTTACTGGTTACAATGGAATGAAACTAGAAATCAATAACAGATGGAAAACTGTAGCTCACAGATATGTAGAAATTAAACAACACATTCAAACAACCAATGGGTAAAAGAAGAAATGACATTGAAGATAAGAAAATACTTCTTGAATGAAAATGAATCCAAGGACTCTGAAGTATTAAATAAAATCATTAAAACTGAAGTAAAAGTATATATATTGACATGGAAAGATGTTCATATTATATCAAGTTTAAAAAGAGAAAAGTCAGCCTTGGCCAGTGTGGCTCAGTTGGTTGGATTGTAATCCTGTAACCAAAGGGTCTCTGGTTCGATTCCCAGTCAGGGTTCATACTTGATCCCTGGCTGGGGCCCATGCAGTGTTTCTCTTTCCTTCCCCTCTATCCTGAATAAGAAAAAAATAAACCTTTTAAAAAGAAAAAGGCAGCTAAAAAATATAGTCATGTATAGGAGGATTCAACTAAAATACCTCATGCATGTGCATTTACACAGAGAGAAAAGCAGCTGAATAGATCTGGCAAGATGTCCATAATAATCATCTTTAGTTGATCACTTTTGATATTGTTATTTTTTTCTTTCTGTTTCTCTATACTTTCTATTTTTCCCCAATAAATATGTGTTAAGTAAATTTTAAATAACATTTGATAAAAATAAAATTAAATAAAAGCTAAATAATTGCTATTAAAAGTAATTATTTATTGGACATGTGGTTTTGGACAGAATTGTTTCTTCAGTTACTAGTTTTGAAAGCATAAAGTCACTGAAGCAAGCAGACAAAGAAAGAGAAATACACATCATTTAAAAGTAGTAAAATATTGCATGTATGTAATGCAAATTTCAACAAAATTATTACATAATATAAGCTTTTGAATAAATTTTCAATCAGAATATCCAGCTACTGCCCTGATTTCTCCTTGATATGATTTGCAGTTGGGTAACCGAGGCTTCAGGGAGAAAGTAAGTCCAAGCATTAAAAGCACCACTTCAGGTAATGGATTGTTTCACTGCTACCAGTATTTGGAGCAGGCATTTCAGGCTGATTGATCCTCTGGGGAAAAGAAAGGAATTTCCCCTCTTTGACAACCTGGGGCTCTTTAAGACTGTCAGCAGGGCTTGCTTTGTTTCACATTGCTGGAAATCCAGTTTTACATTAGATTAGTTTCAAGGATAAAAATTTTATGGGAATAAAACATCGAAATACATTTTTCTCTCTGGAGCCTTGTCTTTATTCTAATATCAGGGAACGTTTATCATCTCAAAGTCATTGTAAATTTGGTAAGGAAAACCTCAAGTCATAAAATGCAAATCTAATCACAAAGAACGGACTTAACTGGCAAAAGGAAGGAAGGTTTCTTTTGTTCTTTTATTTCTGAGCTTAGTACCATGTATGGATCATCTTTATGAAAGAATTAAACTTGAGAATCATTGTACCCCATCAAAGATCAGAGAACTGGGGAAGTGACAGTACTCTTTCCATTATTTTCTGTAAAACAAGGTGCTACTTGCTGGGCAAGTTAAAAAAATCTAAATTAAAAAATACAAGAAGAATATAAGAATTTAATCTATGTTGGTAAACACTTTCAAAATTTCTCAGAAGAAATTCATTCAGTTCTACATGATCCCTCACATTTCTAAGCTCTAGTCAGGGCCTCATTTTTCTCCAAGTCCTTTACTCACCATGCTGCCTTTTCTAGTTTTCCACGGCATTTAGCTAAACAATAGGCTTTCCCCATTTTTTAAAAAAGATTTTATTTATTTATTTTTAGAGAGAGGGGAAGGGAAGGAGAAAGAGAGGAAGAGAAACATCAATGTGTGGTTGCCTCTCACTTTTGGACGCCCCCCCATTTTTGTGTGTGAAGTATGCCTTCCTCTTTGGCCACACTTATGTGTGTTAGCTGTAATTGAGGTCTATTTTATGACAGTGACATAACATTGCATATTAAATTCAGGGCAGGACAAAAATGACAATTTATAATGTCTCAGAGCTATCTTCCTCCCAAAGATGAGGCCCTGAAAATCCAGACAAAAGTGACCTGGATTTCTCCAAATTCCAGAGGGTACTTCTGATTTACAGTGCTGGAAGAAGAGCAACCCAATTGCAAATTTTTTTGCTTGTCTTTATCCCTTTTCATTATACTGTGGAGTTTCACAGTCAGAAACATTTCCTCAGACATATCCCAGTTCCCCATATGTATTAGACTCAATGAGTTTTGTGAATTCTTGTTTCTAATGATTCCCTGCAGAGTTGGGAATTCAAATAGGCAGCAAGGGCAGAATCCAGCCAGGAGGCCAGCGTAGGCTCCTCTCTGATTGCCAGTGTGGGGGCAGATGACAAAGCCAGCAGCAAAATCAGAGGGCCCTCTCCATGGGCTGATGCTGGTGTTTCATCCCCTACAGACTCACAGCTCTTTAATACTCAGTCCATTCGTATTTGCTCTTCCTGGTTTCTGGTTTCTACCACAGGCGGGTTTTGAAATAAGATTGGCTTTTATTATCTTTCTTAGAAATAATGTGATTTATTTTTGTCTTTCATTTTTAAGTAACACAATATAATAGAAAAGTATTGGAACATAAAAAATAGTGTTCATGGGAAATGATAATTATTTACTATCAATTGAATATTAATGGCTGAGTGTATATGCAGTATATTTTTCCTTCTGTTAAATCTATTGTTCTAAAACTAAAATTTAGAGATAAAACAAGTGTTTTTGTTTGTTTTCCTTTTGCTTTTTTGTGAGTTTGCTTCTTAACTGTATTCTATTTCATTGGTTAATGTGCTGAAGGAACTTAGTGAGGACCTCAACAGCATAAAAAAGATCCAGTCAGAAACAAAGGATACACTAACTGAAATAAAAAACAAGTTACAGGGAAACAACAGTAGAGTACATGAGGCTGGGAATCAAATCAATGATTTGGAACATAAGGAAGAAAAGAACAACCAATTAGAACAACAAGAAGAAAAAAGAATCCAAAAAAATGAGGATAGTATGAGCAGCCTTTGGGATAACTTCAAGAGGTCCAACATTCACATCACAGGGGTGCCAGGAGAAGAAGAGAAAGAGCAAGACATTGCAACTCTATTTGAAGAAATAGTGAAAGAAACCTTCCCTAATTTGGTGAAGGAAATAGACATGCAAGTCCAGGATGCACAGAGAATCCCTAACAAGATGGATGCAAAGAGGCTCACTCCAAGACATATCAAAATGAAAATGTCAAAGGTTAAAAATAAAGAGAGAACCTTAAAAGCAGCAAGAGAAAAGAAATTAGTTATGTACAGGGGAGTTCCCATAAGACTGTCTGATGATTTCTCAAAAGAAACTTTGCAGGCCAGAAGGGATTGGCAAGAAATATTCCAAGTCATGACAAGCAGGGACCTACAGCCAAGATTGCTCTACCCAGCAAAGCTATCATTTAGAATCAAAGGGCAGATAAAGAGCTTCCCAGACAAGGAAAAACCAAAGGAGTTCATCATCACCAAACCATGATTTTATGAAATGTTAAAGGGGATAATTTAAGAAAAAGAAGAAGGTCAAAACTGTGAACAATAAAATGGCAAAAATACACATCTATCAACAATTGAATCTAAAAAAAAGAAACTAAGCAAACAAGAAGAGCAGAGACAGAATCATGGATACGGAGAACGTTTTGATGGTTGGCAGATGGGAGATGAGTGTGGGGCACTGGATGAAGGGATGAGGGGATTAAGAAGTACAAATAGACAGTCACAGAATAGCCATAGGGATGTAAAATAAAGTATAGAAAATGGAGTAGCTATACTTTCTAAAGTATAGAAAAAGAACTTATTCACATGACCCATGAACATGAACAATGATGGGGGGATTGCCTGAGGGAGTGGGGGTGGAGGGGGGGCAAAGGGAGAAAAATCAGGACAACTGTAATAGCATAATCAGTAAAATATAATAATAATTTTTAAAAAAAGGTCATGGTAGGAAAGGAATTGGTACCCGTCACCTCCACATACTTTCCATTGGCTAAAAGTTATTTATATGGCCATATATAACTGCAAAGGAGGCTGGTAAATATAGTCTAACTATGTAGTAACTACGTAGTCAAGAAGAAGAGAAAATAGGCTTGGTGATAAACTGGCCATCTTGTCCAGGGTATTCCATGATAATCCATAAAGAGAACCTTGACCTCCATGTTCTGAGAGAATTACCTTAGAAGCAAAATGTAGATCTAGAAGTTTTACTAGAAGTTTGAAATACTGGCCCCAGACCACCATTTGTGTGACTGCTAAAAGTTAGAAGAGTTACCATAAGTATAGTGCCATTCTGATTTAATAAATACTTCTACAGCAGGAGAACTCCTTTTAGCAATGCTGTGCATTTCTGTTTTTTTTTCTTATTTTTCTTAGCTCTAGCATCTAGTACAACTTTAGCACCTAGAACTCATCAACACATGTGTGTTCCATGAATGAATAGCCTTCTAGAATTGACTATGCATCTTTTGCATCACTTCACAGAAGTTGTCCAAATATCATAATGAATCAACTCTATTTTTGTTGGTGTTATTGATTCAACCATGCTCTATGGCAGTGTTCTCAGTCATATTTACTCACCACTCCAAAAATGTGCATTAATTCTTCTCTATAACATGAAGGATTTTATTGAAGTCTGCTTTTGCTTACCTAGACTCATGGGAGCAAATGGGCAGCCACATTGCATAATGGATAGAACAGAGAGGAGCCTAGTTGATTCACTATTTCAGTCTTCACTTAAGGCAAGCTATTTTTTTCCCCTCTAAGCCTTAGTTTCCTCACGTAGAAAGTGTGAGTAATAACACCTACCTTCCAGAGTTGTAGGTACAACAATTTACATATCAAAGAACTCGAATGTAGTAGCCACTAATAAATGATAGTCACTGACATCATATTAATAGTGATGACTGATTGTTTATAATGTTAGCATTAAAAATTGTAACTATCATAGCGTTTTATTTGCCATTAGATGTGTTTCCTAAGGAAGCATAACATCCAGAGGCAACACCATCACAGAATCTGCACAGAGCACAAGTTTTTCCAGACCCCTGCTGTCACCTGAGTCACTATTGAGTGGATATAACCCTGGGGACAGATGACCATCCAGCAGACGCCATAACAACTAAAAGCTTGAGCTGCCACTTTCACCTCTAATTTGCACTAGATTAAGTCCATCTGCTTTCAGCCTCTACAAGGGTAAGCAGCCAGCAAACCGTAGACGCTTATGACTCAGTCTCATACGGCCTTGTTAAAGGATCTTATCTGTTTCAATTCCTGACAGTAGGTGTGGAATATTAGAATGTGTGTACTGGGAATCTACGGCTGTCTTGAATTAGCAAACTTGGCTCAGGAATGACGTATTTTCATATCAAAACAGCAGAAACTTGTTTTTTCTCTCTTTATTGATGCATAACATTCTAAAAGGCAGGAATGGTCTTCAGCTAATCCAGATCAATATCCATTCAGTTTTAGTCATTATTTAATTAGCATTGACTCCTTTAACCTTTCTCACTTCCCTTATGGATTGTATTTCTTTCCACTCTACCACCATTTAGGTTATCTGGTGATGTAATCAAGCAGAAATGATATGATAAGTTTCCACATTTTTCTTCTCCTCTCATGTTTACACTGTGCTGAATTTATTTAGAGACAAATTATTTCCTGAAAGTGAAAATTTTTAATAAGCTGACTTTTCTTTATCTCTATATGTACTTTTTAGATTTTGATTTGTTAAAAGAACATTCTCTGATTTCCTCCATAACATGTTTCAGATGAAACCCAGCCATTTCCTTTAACATTCCTAAAATATTTACCTGTATAGAAGTGCACTGTGTCTTCCCATGCATATTAAAAAGAAAACTGAACCTCAAGGTGAAAACCAATCACTAGGGTTATCAGAGGGATATCAGAGAAGAAATTGCCTTCTTTGTGAATGCACATTATTATTATCACTGACCTAGGCATTAAAATGTAAAGAGATTGAACTTTAGAGTGAGACACTACCTGGGCCAAAACCTGGCTCTGCAACTTATAAACTGTATGTCCTTTGGCAAGATCCTCAACTTATCTGAACCTGTCTCCTTATGTGGAGAATAGTAATAATGATTCTACATCTCAAGATCACCACAATGATTAAGTAAAGTGCTGGCATATACATTTTGTCCCAGCAAGTAAGTATGTTTGAACCTACCAGTGGGACAGTCGCCTGAGCTGGGTTCTCCTGAAAGGAGAGCCTGAGGCAAAAGCTTCTGTACTGCTACTTCTCCAGCTCCCATGGAGCTGAAGAGAGGGGCAAAGGGAGCAAAGCAGGGAAGGAGGGAGAGCCAATATGAGCATGCATAATCAACAGAGCTGCCACTAAGGAAGTCTTTTTTAAAAATTATATTTTATTGCTTATGCTATTACAGTTGTCCTGGTTTTCCCCCTTTGACCCCTTCAATCAGCACCCCCACTGCCTCAGGCAATCCCCCCTTAGTCTTGGCCATGGATAGAGTCAGTTTCAAGAGCATTTACTTGGACCTTCCTACCATAATAGTCCTTACAACACAGATCTGGGAACCAGTGTGAGGGCTCTATAAGCTGAAAAATATATTTATACCAAAGATAACACTCGGAATGTGACAAATAACCTCAAGAAGGGCCGTGAATACTTTGGATCCACTGTGAGACAACCTTGGACCAAACCTCCATTATCACAGTGCTCAGATGGGCTTCCACTCTAACTGGAGTGTCTTGATGGTACTTAAGGACCCTTGGTATTACTTCAGCCAAGCCTCTATCTGAAAGATTTCAAAAGGCCTGGGTTTTCCCCTTTCAACAATACATAGTTAAACTAACAAAGGGCCACAGATATATTTAGAGGAAGAATAGAAGAATATTTCCTGAATATACTTGTGGTGACATCAAAATGTCCTTCCTCCAGGGATCCTTACTTCCCCATCAATCACTGAACCCATTTAGATCTGAAAACGGGGCGATGAGCTGTGATTTTCTACCACGGTAGTCGACGTTAGTATTCTCTTCACCAAGCTTCAAGACGCGTCTGAACAGACTGTTAGGACTGGCTCCAGGAGTTCTTTGTAGGGTATAAAATCCCAGTTATGGATGGGTGCCCCATGTCAGTAACTTTTCTTCTATCCAAAGTGATATTCTGACCTCCTCACTTTAGTTCAAGACCCTCAAGCTCCATTCTTTCACATGTAGCCTCTACTCTTACCGGACCATATTGGCAAATTTCTGCAATTCTTTTGGTCAGCTATTCCAGGAGTAGTCCTTGAACTGGCCTGAAACTTCACCTTGGTCAACAGTTTAAAGGCAACGAGGGATGCTGGGTCATATCTCAAGGAAAAAAAATTACCGTTTTACGAAGGACTTGCCTTAGAGAAAGTCCCTGAACTGTCTCCAGACCGGCAGACACTTCTGTCCTCTAAGTTCCTGGAAGGTTGAGTAGGAGCTCAAGATTCTCAGTCTGGTTCATCCAGATATTCCCATCCTTTTCCTGACAAGGTCTCGACTTTGACATAAATTTATTGAAGCTGCATGTTTACTCTCCTTTGTGGTTCTGCCACCTTTATAATTAGATTTTCAGCAAGGTCTTCCCTGTTTCCAGGAGCTGACCATTTTCACTGAAGCTGCTATAGAGGATTTCTGGCTTTCAAAGTTTGGTTTGAGTTGACAATTGGCTTCTCTGAGTCTTTTATTTTCTGAGGTTTCCAGGGCAGTTGACAGCAATCATCTCTATATCACAGTTTCTATTGTTATCATTTTATTCTTGCTTTTAACCATCGTGGCCCCTCATTTACTGCCTACATCACAGACCAATTACCCACAGGTGAAAGTCTTAGTCATTACAATGCTTCTACATGCCCAGGGTTATCATCACCATACTTTCTGCTAGCAATAAGATCTTCCCAACCCAGATGTGAAATACCCTCCTGAAGAGCTTCTTTCTGAAGTCATTCTGGTATCAATTGTCTTAACCTTGATTCTCCAGAAAGCAGACCTTGAAAAGTCTTTCATCATACTATTTTATTAGAGAGTATGATCCAGGATGAGAATATGAGGAATAAGGCAGATAAGGATGGAGGAACATATAAGAACAATAATCAAGCTGCCAGTTGCTAAGTTCAAATTATTGCTTGATGTTGGAAGACCATCCTCTGGAAAGACATATAACTACTTCTCAGGACAGTCTCTCTAGGGGGAGAAAGAAAAAATAAGTCAGTTCATGGCCTTTTGTCACACACTGGTCAAATTTCCACCCCATGTAGGTGCCAATGTCCTTGCATTTCCAGATTATGTTTGCATGGGTGCCTAGCATGTCCTGTGGCATTTTAAACTTCTGTATAAACATTGAGACCCTTCAGCAGAAGGTGCAAAGTCAGGGCATAGAGCACATCACTGTCAGGGTGAGCCTTGGTGAATTTTATTAGAAACCATATAGAAGTAGTCACCACGACAGGGGCTGGAGTTAGAGACCAGGAAAACAGTAAGTATTAGAAACAATACATGTCAGGTGTCTAATACAATGGTCTTTGCAGCTTCATAGGGTAAGACATCACTTAGCATTACAGAAATGCTCTGTATTTCTATGTCACCTCAAACAAACAAATAACATGGTTAAAGAAAAAGTACTGAAACATAAAAGGCCTGTGTGGTCATTCACTTTTTCCTCCAAAAAGAATCTGGAGGTATGTTATAGTGATTCTCATTTTATTTTCACATCAGAGCGGTACCTGTTAGTCCTATATGAAAAAAAAAAACCTAAAACTCAGAGAGGAAAGCTCACACATTACACAGTTAATATAGCGAGTAAGTAGCATATCTGGAGTCATAATCTAATTTATTTACCCATAGTGTGTTTTTTTCCCCATGCCCCACATAGCCAATTCATCTTTTCTTTCCCTCTAGAAATTGTCATGACTTTTATCTTTGAAAACACTCAACTGTCTGACATCCATATATCGCAATGAGTCTAGGAGCTAGAGCGCTAAGATAAGCTGGACTTTAAAACACTTTCTGGGGAGTTCTGCCTTAAATTTTATCTTTCTCAACATGCCTTTGCTGGTTGTTTTTAGGGTAGAAGAGACTTGAATGAGGAGGTAACACAGGAGATTGATGCAGACAAAAGGCAGCCACATGTCAACCACGTCCTGTTCCGCAGTCCATGTTCAGCTCTTCCCTTCTGAGCACCGCAGATGTCACTCCAAGTCTTCTTCAAGAACGGACCATGCATCTCTCCCTCCATTTCCCTCAACCTCTAGGTACTTACCCAGACACAGCAACTGCTTCATATAACTTTTGGAAGGAACATAAAAAGTCCCTCTCTAAGCCCACGAACCAGCCACTCCTTTCCCCGCCCCAAGGGGTGAGGCTAGCTTTTCAGGCCATATATTTTATAAAACGCCCCTTGCTGGATGAAGCAATTTTCGAATGAGTAGAGTCATCTCAGACATTAGGAAGACAATTAGGGAGGACTTTGTATAAGAGGATTATTACAAAAGCCACCTGTGGGTTTCAGGACATCTCCAGCCTCTTTTTAAAATTTTGAGTCCACCCGTGATGGTACTAGATGGCTAAGGGATAGAAAGATTCAACTGCCTTTTTTCCTAACAGCCCTAATAGTTTTGCAGCAGAACTAACAGTGACCTCTGAAGGGAACATGTAATTTCCCTTTGGGCTTGGGAACGTGAGACCGCTATCAGCGCCAGTTCTCTCCGAGGTGACTTGTACCACTTCTGTGACATCCCTCTCCTTAGTGGTTCACGAAGCCCAGGAGTGGAGGCTGCTGAACACGCTCCGCAGTTGCCCTCCCCTGCCTCCTGCCTCTGCTGCAGCGACCAGTGCCAAGCAGGAGAGAGCAGGAGTCTTGACTTGTTCCTGAGGGTTGAGTCACGATGAGACACTGGTTTCCCCAGAACATCTGCTGCCGTTGTTGTTTTCATTTTCTTGGTAGTTATTTTCCTAGACTTCCCATTAGCAAAGGAGAACACTCAAAATGAGGGGAGCCCATCTATTTTTTCCTAATTTCTTCTTAGCCTTTGCAACCTTCCACACCAGTCCCAAACCAGTGCAAAGGGGAACAGACTGGGGTGAAAGTGATGGGATCTGGGACCTGTCAGCCTGGGTTCGAGTTCTGTCTCTGCCACTGACTGGTTGCGTGATGCTGCTCTCACTGTTGCACCTCTCCAAGCCTTAACATCCTTACCTATAAACGCAGATAGAAGTACATGAACACAGGTTAAAATGCTGACCAGATGTGAAAAGAGAGGTCAACATTTCTTTAATGCCTTTAGGTACTGGTTAGCACAAATCCCAGAAGGGATCTAAGTGAGTATTCCTTTCTTCATAGTTCCTCAAAGGATCAATCCTTCATTTGGGTAAGCACCAGACTCCAGCTCAGAAACCTCACTCAGATTGGTTCACCGGCTTTCCATCTTGAATTGGGACTATGTGCAATCCAGTCACTCTAGGCTTTCACTGCATTGTGAATTATTGTCAAAGAAGAGAGAAGCAAGAGGACCCGGTCACTGTGGCTCAGCAGAGTAGTCTTTAGTAATGGTCCTTAGTAGGACTGACTGTTTCTAAAGCAGCCTGTGTAAAGAACTTCACCTTGAGAACCAACCAAACCATTTCTTTCTTTGGTTTGCTGCTGTCCTAAAGTTAGCATGTATGACCACTGAATCAGACCCCTGATGATCTGCTTTGCCTAAAACATATGCAAGTATAGATTTACACATAAACACTCAACTAAAATACTTCTGGTTATGTATGTGCCTGTATGGCACATAAGCACATATAATACACATGCCTTTTTATATAGAGAGAGGCTTGGTTTTATATTTTGCTTGCAGCCAGTTCTTATCTACCTTTTGGTCTTGTAATTAAACAATTAAGTGTCATTTCTTATAATTACGCATTACAACAAGGTGGTAAGGTAGGCATTCACTCACTTGAGAAATATGTTCTGTTTTAGAGCCAGCACGATACAGTAGCCCAAGTCCGGAGAGCATTAGCGCTTGGCGCATGGCTCGGTGTTAGCATCCTTGCAGACAGACAGCACGTTACTGCACCGGAAATGGAAAAGGCCCCACAGTCAACCCGAACCACCGGGGCACAGCGGTTCCCTCTGGAATGTCATCACCACTCTGCAAGCTTCGCTTCTAAGTAGTTCAGGAGATGCCAATTTCTGTGCCGCTCTTGAGAATCGGGCAGGGGTCGCATTTGCCCAGACGTCCACATACATTTAAAAGGATGCTTTACTTATCTTAAACCCTGCATGTAGATGATTAAGACTGCCAGGCTTAAATTAGAGGAAGGAAAATGCTTGTCTTCTTAACTGCTCATCCTACACTGAACTTAAAGGTACTTCATGAATCTCGGCTTTGTAATTCAAGAAGTTCAAGGCTGCATTCCCATATGACCCCCAAGAGAAGAGGAAGTGAGGAGATTTGAAGTAGCAACAGCCTACACCAACCTACCTGGCCCAGCCGTGTCCTCATCTGTGACTGATCAGGGCTAGATGCCTTCAGTGCGGCCAGGAGGATTAGAAAGACTGAAAATATGGCAGCAAGCCCATGCCCCGATTGGCCAGCTAGAAGACATAGAAATTTTCACATTTCTTACTTTAATGTGTAAGGTCATAGAAAGCCTGTAGAAAATTGTAACATCTGGCAGGTGGATGGTCATCATACCATTAATATTTTCTGCTGCTATTGATGAATAACAATACAGTAATAATAACTCTTCTCGTTTGGGCCATTATTTACACTACAGTGTTTCAGTTATTGTGGCTTAACTTTAAGTCACATACTCTTCAGGGCTACACCATATTGTCCATGTAACCTAATCACATGTTAGCACATTAAATCCCTTACTGGTTATCTACAAGATCTTGAAGAAAAGGAACACAGGACACTAAAGTTTTGCTAAGATCTGGCAGGCATTTCAGTAAAGAGGATGGGGTGCATCACTGAGAGAACTATTTAGGGGGGCTCTGACACTGATTGGATGCTACCATGCGGTTACTATTGGCCATTCAGGGACAAAATACAAGACAGTACCCAAGAAATAAGATATAAAGATGAAAAAGCTCCACAGACAACAGTCCCCTGGGTTGCAACTTTGCCTTCTACAAGTGTTGAGGTTCAACTTGAAGCCTCAGCCCAAGCCTGGCTGGAAATAAGATGGGCCCTGAGATACTAACTCTGTCAATTAATTCTAGTAGTTTGGGTAACAGCAGATAGGATTGCTTTATAAAACAATTTACTAAGTTAGGGAAAATATTCTAAGGGTACACAGCACACTTTAAGGGGATCTATGAAGTTGCTGTCACAAAGAGCCATAGTTATGGAGAACTTGTGTGACATCTCTGTTATAGTTAGGCTGGAAAAAAAGACTGAGGAAAACTTGGGAGAAGTTCCGAAGATGCGTAATTTTTTAAAAAGATTTTATTTATTTATTTTTAGAGAGGGGAAGGAAGGGAGAGAGGGAGAGAAACATCAACGTGTGGTTGCCTCTTGAGCGCCCCCTACTGGGGACCTGGCCTGCAACCCAGGCATGTGCCCTGACTGGGAATCGAACCTACGACCGTTTGGTTCACAGGCTGGCACTCAGTTCACTGAGCCACACCAGCCAGGGCTGAAGATGCAGAATTCTTAAACATGGGTTTTATTCTCTAAAAACTATTATGTTTTCTACATCATTGTTTCTGCTCAGAATCAAAAGGGTTGTGAGTGCCATGCTTCTTTCCATAATCCTGGGACCTTGGCTATGGCCACCAGCAGTACCAGCTGCCAAAAGTGGCAGAGAGTCAAACATGGCTGGCCATGGGCTGGTTGCCAATTAAATGCTATAAAACTCATGATCTTTGCCTTTCCCTGTCAACAATAATAGAACCCAGAGCGAAGAGCCAATAATAGAACGAAGATGGTATTAAACTGGACCTTCAGAGGAAGGATCTCTCTCATCTGCCTCTCTAGAAAGATCTCAGAAACAGGGCTGTGGTGGAAATAGGTGGGAAACGGAGCAGAGGTGTGTGGGTCTGGAGAATGCATGGAAATTCCCACTTGACCCTTTGTCTACAGACAGAAACAACTTAGTTTGAGATAACCAGGATTTTAAAACACATTCCTGGAGGCAAAGCATGCCACATGTCAAGTATGAAATCATAAGATTGGATCTTTCTCTCCCCCTATCCTTGTATTATGTAAATCATAAAGCTGGACCTTTTGTTTTTCAACAAGCAACTCCCACCACGTTCAGAGAAAATTTAAAGCTGACCAGTTGGACAAGGAGACAGGGGAAGGGGAAGTTGATGACGGCACAGATGAGTGTAAAAGGAGACAACCGTGAGCACATAGTCTAGATCCCCGGGCTAATAGGTCCATCGGTGCTAACAAAGTTCCAACCTCTTTGGAATCAAGTCAGACCAAGAGACTACTGAGCTGCCTTACTCTCAGTTTAAATCCAAAGCAACAAAGCAAGGTACTCAAAAATCCTTTTTCGAAGCACTGATTTTTTCCTATCCAACTGACATTTTTATTGTGATATAACCTTCCATGCTTCAAAATGGTTTGGGGAAATTTTTTTGCCCACTTGGTAGATTGCCAATTTGGGGCAGAGCCGAAAGGATGGTGTCCACTGTGTTTCCATTTAATTCTGTCCAGTACCAAAGATATCATATGGAGGCAGCTATTTAACATGATTCTAGTCGCAACCATGGTGCAACATTTTCCTCAGAAGATTCAAGTGGGAAAGCTATGGGTCCCGGGCCCAGAGCTTTTTCCAGATGGGCCTTAGTTTCTATAAGATGAGACAGGATTAGCTTCTCTGCAGTCCCTTTACGACTCTGATTTTCTAACCTGGGTAATATTTTTTAAAACATAAATTGCTTAAAAATTACTGTAGTATTTTCCCTTAAAACTTGATCACATTAAAACATAGTTGCTCAATTAGTTTCTGCTAAATGGAAAGACAGGTAAGCCTAGCTACAAAACCCCTTTTCAAAGAGTAAAATTGAGAACCAGAAAAATCCTTCCGTGTGACAGAGAAACAAGAGAAGGAGGCAACACCAAAGCACTAAGTAACTCAGGTTAGTCCTGGGCAAATCTGAACGCGGCGGAGTCCCTCTTCGGCCTCTGCTCAGATCCCACTTCCTGATTGTTCTTTGTTTCTACAAAAAGGCTTTTGTTCTCTGTTATAATAGTGATTTAAAACAACAATAACACACACACACACACACACACACACACACAAAACACCTCCCAGGGACATTGTATTCACGTAAACTCTAGACTAAAGTGGAAAATCTTCACGCTCCAAAGGTGGAATCTGAGGAAAGGAAGGTCCTCTGAGCGCAGAGTCTGGCCCACTAACAACCACATAGGCTACCACACTCTGCTTTCATGTCTTGATTTGTCTTCACAAAAAAAATTTAAAGACAGTGATTAGAAACAAAGTACACAACTCTTCCCTGCCCTGCCTGTAATAGTCTCCTGAGCTGGCAACTCCCTTTTCTCAGAAACTACCTTGAGGAGGAAATGGATACTAGTCTGGCTTCTCTAGCTCCCTGTAGACTTTGTGCCCCATTGCTCAAAATTCTCTCATGGTGTTCAGATTCTCGTTAACTTGCAGCTTCTACAAGGAGCAGCTATGCCCAATGGTAACTCAAGACACATCTGATTAGTATAAATATTATTAATTTCATTAATATTTTCTTTTTAAATTGATTTTTGTGGAGAAAAAGGGAGAGGGAGGGAGAGAAACATTCTTCCACTTACTTATTCATCCATTGGTGGTTTCTTGCATGTGCCCTGACTAGGGATCGAACCCACAACCTTGGCATATTGGGAGAACACTCTAACCAAACAAGCTACCTGACCAGGGGTTTCATTAATCTACTTCTAACTGCCTTTTCTGCTTATAGGGAGCATCAAAGCCCTGAGAAATAAACTACAAATAGCTTCACAATAGTAGCAGGATGGCACTTCAAAAGAAGGCATTAAAGAAAGCTCACTAACAGTGATAATTTTTCCTAATGGTTCTGGGAGGATAATTAAGTTGTTTATCACCTTTGATGCTTATAACTCTAACACAGGTGTTCCCTGGAAACCAATTAAAAATACTTACAGCCGATAAAGAGTATCTCTTAGCTCAACAAATTTACTTATAATTCCAATCCCATTTGGAAAAAAAATCTTGTCAGGTCTTTTGACACCAAAAGGCAACTTTCACACTCATTTACACTCAGTGATAAGCTACACAGGGCATTTATTTACTCAGCCTCCCTTGATCTCAATAGTAGTGTCCTCCAGAACGCTTTCCTTGCCTATTGAATGACAAACTTAGTTTCAAAGTATCAATTGTGCTCAGTACTTTGGGATTTCCTTTCAAAGGAAATGGACTAGGATCTCTTGGGTGACATCTTTGCCTAATTGTCAGGAAAGGCTGGTGCCTCGAATCTCTTTCCCTCAGTTTGTAACTTGCAGTGAACACCAAGCTGATGGTTTTTCGTTTCTTCGAAGATGCATGGAAGAAGGAAAGGGTTCCTTGTGAAAATCCCAGGTGGTAACAGGTGGTTTATGTGGCAGACTCATGAAGGTGAGCCGTCAATTAATATTTGGTCAAGACCCACTCGTTTCCTGTATACTGAGTTGGTACACCAAGGCCCCAACCCTGGCCCCATCCCTGTGTATTAAATATTATGCTGGAATCTGTCTATATCAGGCCATTTCAACCTGGTTGAAAGTTCATTGACAAAGTTCCTGATTCTTGTCTGAAGGCTCATGAGTTCTCTTGTGGGGATGTTTGCTGCTTGATTTGTGGGTTAGTTTCCACTCCTTTCATCTGCCTT
The DNA here is from genome assembly GCA_004026765.1 of Micronycteris hirsuta. Lineage (NCBI taxonomy): Eukaryota > Metazoa > Chordata > Mammalia > Chiroptera > Phyllostomidae > Micronycteris > Micronycteris hirsuta. The sequence continues at coordinate 85,584 of PVJI01000337.1, read as the reverse complement.
AGCTTCATTCTGATCTACTCCTTCATGCCTTTAGAAGTATGCTAATTCTCAGGCCACTTTATTTCTCATTAGTTACTCCTTCTTCAGCTGGGGCAAGGAGTGTGACTTTGGATTCAGGCACTCCTGGCTCTGCCATTAAATAGCTAAGTGGCATTGGTTGTTTCTTTCTTCTCTCTCTCTTTTTTTTTTTTTTAGATTTTATTTATTTATTTTTTAGAGAGGGGAAGGGAGGGAGAAAGTGAGAGAGAGAAACATCAATGTGTAGTTGCCTCTCATGTGGCCCCCACTGGGGACCTGGCCTGCAACCCAGGCATGTGCCCTGACTGGGAATCGAACTGTAACACTGGTTCACAGCCCGCACTCAATCCACTGAGCTATGCCAGCCAGGGCTCTTTCTTCTCTCTTTGACACTTATTTCCTTATTTGGAGGGAAAGAATTAGACCAGAGGATGTATGATGTATGAAGGACTTTTCAGCCCTTAATTTTATTGGCAGATGGCTGATTTTCACATGAAATATTATTTCTTACTATACACTTTTAAATTAGTTCTTTTGTAATCAGTTTCTCACTTAACCCTTTTTTATCTTTTATCTTCACTCGAGGACAGGCTTATTGATTTTAGAGAGAGGACAAGGGAGGGAGAGAGAGAGAGAGGAAGGGAAACATCAATGTGAGAAACATCAGTGTGAGGAAGAGAAACACCAATGAGAGGAAGAGAAACATCAACGTGAGAGAGAAACGTCAATTGGTTGCCCCTTGCATTCTCTCCTGATCGAGGACTGAACTGCAACCTAGGCATGTGCCCTGGCTGGGAATCGAACCCATGAATTTTCAGGGCACGGGACAACATTCCAACCAACAGAGCCACACAGGCCAGGGCTCATTTAGTCTTTTTGAATGTATAGTTTGCATTTAAGAAACTGCTTCCTGGCCAGTATTGCTGCAGTTGAGAGAATAAAGAAGAGAGTGTCATGAGATAAAGCTGGAAGAATTGCTTTAGCTGTTAATGTGGAAAACAAATTCAAAGGAGTTCTGAGTTGGTGAATTTAGCCCTTTTGATTTAAGAAGCAATTGCAGTGATCTAGCAAGAGGTAATAATACTCCTTTGTAGTAGATGACTATGGCGATAAAGAGAAATGAGTTTTTTAGGAGCTATTGGGAGGTGAACACACAGTACCATCCATATTATAGAATTGTAGATTTGAAAGCTATATAATTTTATGAACTAGTGTCACTCCAATAAATTTAATAAAAAATATTTAAAACATAAATAAAGGAGGGTAATAGAAAGTATCTAAAGGGAGGAGAACTGCTTTATAGAGTGGGTGGTCTAAAATGAACTTTGGTGTATGGCTGCCAGATTTAGCAAATAAAGATACAGGAGATGCCCTATTTAATTTGAACTTCAGTTAAAGAACAAATGCTTTTCAGGATAAGTATGTATCCTGTGCAATGTTTGGGATATATTTGCACTAAAACATTATTTGTTGTTTATCCTGTATTTAATCTGGCATGCCCACTCTGGTGAGATGACAATTTTGATATTTCATGTCAGTGGGAACCTCCAGTTAAAAGGAATTAGTTGAATACAAAGGAGCGAAGGGAGGCTTTACCTGGGACTGACATAAAGCACCTGAGAAATACGAGAGGATGGGATCCAGAGCCCCAGAGGAGGGGTTTACCGCAGGCGAGAGAAGGAGCGGGGTGCATGTGGACGGGCAGTGGTTTGTTAGCATGGTAGGGGAAAAGGGAAGGGTCCTGGGAAATACCTTTGATGTTTCTTTGTCAATAGGTTGGGAAACGGGCGAAAGCGAGAGGAGTATAGAAAGGGGAATGGCTTGAAGGTTGAAGAGAATGGAGATACGAAAAAAGGAGGAGCAGGAGACGGCCTGACAGGTTGAGAGCTCTAAGTTCATAATGAAGTCGGTTATTCATAGTCTCCATGACCACTACTGAGTGACCCACCTGGCCCATAGCTCTTGCATTGACAGAGCTTGCTAAATACTTACTCCTTTGCCTTTGCCTCGGGCGGCCATTAAGCATTTTAGCTATTTTCCTTTCGTTGGAAAGATTGCTGCCACTGTAGAAGTTACTTTAATAGCCCTACTTAGGAAAGGAGATGAATCTGAAGATAATATCAAAAGATCCATTTATGAAGCATCTAATTTCAACACAAACACCATCTACACAGCCTGAAGTAAACTGGAGATTTGGCAATTAACCCACTAATTTGAACAATATTGACAGTCAGTCTGTATAGATAACACGGGACTTGACTTTTGGGTTTTTGTCTCTGTGGTGTTTCAGCTTCTGCCTTTTCCACACTCTTTCGATGTGGCATCTTCCCTTGTCTGAGCTGCACATACTGCATTTGAAAAAGAGGCATATCATTTTAAACAAGTTAAAACGTATTTTATTCATTAACTCTTGACATTTCATAATCACGTTAGTTCATCCTTAACAAGCATAATAATTGCTTTGCATTATTTCATTCATATGCAGAACATTTATGACATGTGTCTTCATGTTGCATAAACATGGGGCTGAATGCAGAGCTCCTTTCCAGGGTGAGAGTATGCGACATCTCCCTTGCATTTGTACACTGGAGTGTACATGAGGTCACTGTTCTATAGGAGAGGTGCCAATGTGCACCGTCCCGAAAAGGAGTATTTGGGGCGGGAGAGTGCGCTGCAAAGAGCTCGGCTCTTCCCGTCTCCCAGGGTGAGGGCAGCACTGAGAGCTTTCAAAGGCATCCTTTTAGCACTGTCTCTGGGAGAATTTAAACAGAAGAGGTTATCTGTGAAAACCCTTTAGTTGGTGACTTAGAACCCCCCAAAAGTGGGCCGGGAGTGATCAGGATGGGGAAAGTTGACATTTAACTATCTGCTATTTGGCCTTGGCTTCCTCGGGTCCTGTCCCGTGGACCTTCCCTGCATTACATGATGCAAACCCGGCTTTCATCCTTGTCTGTAACCATCTCGTAACAAATGCAGCTCTAGGCAAAATAAGTCTTTTGGAGTTTGTTGAAGGAGTGGGAGAACAGAGGGAAATTTTTTCCAGGCCACGTGTTTTCTCTTATGTGTGGGAGAGAAAGCCTGTTTCTGAGCCAGACTTCTGGAAGTTTCTGTGGAAATCACTGTGCAAAATCCTGTCAAAAATTGCTGCTGGTGGTGGTTGGGATTGTTGTATCTTTTACAGAGTCAGAGAACTCAGGTGTGAAAGAGACCTAAATAGTTACCCTTGTCCAGTGATCTTCAGACATTGTATTGGCCATGCTGGTGGATCACAATCACTTGTGAACAAAGTATCAAAGTTTTGCATATCAGAAGGGATTAAAGATTATCGTCATGTTACTTCACTTCCTCTCGCTGGCATTCTGATGTATTTTCTTGACTGGGACACAAAGTGAATGTGCCACTTCCCATAGCCTGTGTTTGTCTGCAAACAATAGCCACCATTAATGATATGGAGGACATAAAGGTTGAGAATGACAAGAAGTCTGCGCCACTGTCCACAGGCCCACTCTCGAGGGTCTAGGCTGTGCTGGTGTTAGCAACTCTCCTTCCGCTTTGGGGTGTGATGTCAGAGATCTAACAGGAAGCCCGTGGTTTTCTGCTTTTACCGGAGAGATGGGCAGTAGCAGAAGCCACCCACCCTTGAACCTCTGACTTCCAGCCATTGGGCAAGAAGAAGGATCGCACCGTTTTTTTGGGAATTGCAAACCAATATCCCAACCCTGTCTTTAGGAGAGGTTCCCATTAGTTTTCAGTGCTTTCCATAAATCACAGGAGTCAGACGGGTTTTGTCGGGTACCACCTCTTATGTTTGCATAGACAAATGAAGTGGAGAATGGTCCAGTTAATCAAAGTTCATTAATGCATATGAGGAACTTGGAGAATTAAGGTTCCGGCTCACATAGCCCTCTTATAAGCCGGCTTGCTGGCCCTAATACACAGGTGAGAACATTATTGCTCCATTTTATTTTACGTTTGCAAATAGCATATCAGAGATAGAAAATTCAGCTTCTGGTTTCTTAGCAAAAATTTCAATTCTGTGCCCTTACAAGGAGACCTGCTAATACTCCACTTCTAGTTCAGGGGGCAATTTAAAATAAAGTAAAACAAACATGACACAGGCACATACTCAAAACAAACAAAGAAAAAGCTCATCTTTATTCTACATACCAGTACATCTCTTTTCACACACATCACTTTATAGTTTCTAATCTTCTGTTTTACAATACTTACAAGAGCAAGGTGTTGGATTTAATAATTTTTGTAGAATATTACTTAACGGCTGAATAAATAGAGGTTACTCATTGAAAAAAAACATTTTCCCTTTTGCGAGAAACCATTAGATATTGCATTGTACATTCAATTATTAACAGTTCTTTCTGACTATGTGCAGTAACTCAATTTCCAAATGATGATGGTGACTTTGCATTATAGCGGGATATTACTTCTCTGCACACCTACAACGTGTCAAATACATTTAGAGCTTAGAAGCTAAAACCAATATAGTGTGTTCTATATATTTAATTAATAATAAATAATACGCAATATTTAAACCATACTTTAAAGTTTACAAAACACTTTGTCATGTATTATCTTGTTTGGACATTACAAAAGACCATCAAAAGAGAAATTGCTAAACCAATTGTGTGAGATCCATGCAATGTAATGTTTTGTAGCCATTAAAGCAAGATGAGTGTGAAGTGGAATGATCCTATATTGTTAATGAAGGAAGAAATTGCAGAACAACACCTACAGATGATTCCATTTTTATTAGAAAGGTATAAAATATGAATGTTACATATACATGTAAATATATATACATTATGTATTTGTATGAACTTAGAGAAATATGCTTTAAGCTCTAGGATGGTATTGGAGGGGCAGAGAAGGGACGTTCCTACTACTTCTTTCCATATATACTTTCAGAAGTGCAGTTAGATTATGGATGATTCAATTGCTTCATGTTTTTCTGCATTTTACTAAAGAAAACTTTCAAAAATCTTGTCTTCATTTTAAGGATGAAAAAACGAAGCTCAGAGATTTTCAATGACTTTTGCAAAGTCATGCAGCGTATCCCTAAAATCCAGGCCCCTCCTTCTCCAGCCCCTGCTTTGGCTGCCACATCCCCAGGACAGGGCATCTGAACTGTAGACCAGGCTGGGGGGCACTCACAAGTGTCCCTCTCTGCCCCGAGGTGTGCTGCCGCCTTAAGACAGTTTGGTCTACAGAAGCAGTGCTTTAGCCTAGTTAGCATGGAAAAATGTAAGTTGCTAAATGCCTGTACATTCTCTTTCTGGGAAGAAGGCAGACTAGTTAACTGTGTCTGGTTGGAAACCCGGAAGTCTGTGCTCCTATCTGAGTCATAGGCGTTGGGTGAGCCACTGAACACTGCATCTCAGTTTCTTCACCTGTGAAAATATTGGGCTGACCTACTTTCTCGGGATAGCTGGGTGGGCTATTCCTGATTGAACACTGCTTTGAAAGTACAAAGCTCCATTGAAACTGTTTGTCAAGAGTGTCTCCTGGCTCACTCCTCTGGCATATGAGCCCTGAAGACTTGGTGTTTTTTTCTACCTGATCTAAAAGCTTACAAAATTCAGCAGTAATTTTCCAATTGGAAAGATGTCCTCTAGTATTTGCTTCAAATGAGAATGGAGTCACTATTTCTCCCAAACCTGAACGCAAAATGTGAGTGTGTGCATGTGTGTGTACATGTTTTTAAGATAATCAGGCCTGAAGGCAGCTTGGGCTGCTAGCACCAGGTGGGCACTTGCAGGCTTCATCTGGCCTTGAGAGGCTTGACATCACCTGGACGGTAAGAATTAGTGGCACAGTCTTCAAGGTGAAGAAAGAAACTGTTCTCTCTTCTTCTGTCTCCCATCATTCACTTTCCGTGCCTGTCCCATGGTTGCCCTCTCTGCTGGGCTGGGAAGAAAGTAGAGGCAAAGCACCAATGAAGCTCCATGGAAATAAAGCAGAAAAAAGATCAGGAAAAGGAAGCCATGAGTTTGCTTGTGTTCTTCTCACCAACTGAAACATTGTTGAGTGAAAAGAAAAGCCCGCTCCAAGGGCAGAGTTCCTCCTCCTTCCACCCCACGCACCTCAGACCGTGACGGGGCCGAGGGATGGTGAGAAGGGGATGTGGGTGCTCACATCGCAGGCCCATGCCACGGAGCACCGCAACACAGGTATGGCGTGGTCTGAGGGAGTGTTACAGCTGGAGCCCTCTTCAGCTTCCCCCTCTTCTTTCATGTTTGCATATTTGCAGAATTTTTTCAATGTTGATTTGAGTTTTTGGTTAGTAAAAATGCCTTCTCCATACATATTACCTTGGACCACAAACATCTTGTAATTCTCTCATTGCCTACAGCAGTGCTTGGTGTATAGCAGGGAGTTCAGAACAACTAATACAGATGCTTCTAGATGCTGTCCAGGCTGTGTCACCTGCTCTGTGCCTCTGGGATCGTCGCTCCAGGCACCTGCCAGCTTACTCTGGTATTGGGAATATTTTTTTGTTTAGGTGGTTTTCTTTGGTTAGTGATCACCCTCAAGCACACACATGAAGACCTCACAAAATCTAGTTTAAGCAAAAGAGAATTAATCCTTCTTCCTCTCTGACATGCTCTTAGATTCTTTTAAGTTGTGTTTTCTTAGATTTCTGAGAAAGAAAGGAACCTTCACGGTGGTCTAGCCCAGTTACTGGTGGGCTTTCAAAGTCTCTTCCCAGTTTCTTCTCGAGGTGGGTTCCCGGAACGTGGTTAATGTCCTGTAGGGACAGGGACCACACACAGGCCCTCCTGCGACAGCTCATTCCCTTTCTGAACAGCTCTGTCTCAAAGAAAGGACATATTTCCACCCACTCTACCACAGTGAGTGGAAATATGTCCATCCTGGGATTCTGTCTTATGTGAGAATGCACCTGATCTTCTTGAAGACAACTCTCAAGTGTCTCCTCCACCTCGTAAGCCGTCCCCACATCTCTCCTCCCAGCTAAATGGTCTTGCTTCTTCCCAGCAAACGGCTGCTTGGCTGCTGCAGGTGTCATGCCTTGTGGGAAAAAGAATTCATATGACTCCTAGAACCCCGGCAGCGGGCCCGTTTATGGCAGGAATGTGAGCATTCTACATCTTCTCTCCCTCGCACTTGAGGAGTCCATGCCCAGTACTTCTGCTGAGGATGGGTGTTCGGAGCGTGTGCCCAGGCAGGCCACCTTCCTTTGCACCATCCAAAAGTGCCCTGGGAGGCAGGCCAGTGCACACTCCACACCTGCTTTCTACCTGCGGCAGGAGCAAGGGTGAGCCTTGGCCGCATGACTGACAGTAATAACACTATGGCCCGACTTCTTACACCACAGCCACGACCCTAGGAGCTCATAATTCAAAGTATAAGGAGAAGCAAGGTTTTCTCTAATGTAAGACCTAAGTTTAATTTAGCTGGTAAGAGTGATCACAAGTCATCTACACGTTTCTGGGTCTGGTGCACATCACGGTGAGGTATCATCATGTTCTTCACCACTGGAGATGCTCATAAAGACAGCAGAGGAAACACAGCAGGACTGCATAGAGCCAGGCTAATGCAGCTTTGGGTTCTCCTTTTGTTTTAAAGTTAGATGTAGAATTATGGCCTATGGAGACTACAGCACCTAACACATCACCGGCTCCAGTCCTTACCCAGTGAAGGGTAAATAAGTAGGTAGTATGTTCTCCTTGGGCTCATGCAGTAAGGATTTTGATTTAAGGTGGTTTGTATAGGACTGCACGAGGCATATCCAAGCATACCTTGTGTGAACTATCCTATAATCTTCGATCCTGGAGGAAACATGTTGAGAATTATCTAGGGCTTGAGCTACCTAGAGCAGGAAATTAAAGTGCTGGCCTGTAATAATTAGTTAATGTGACTCTCCCAATGTCTTGTCATCAGCCTCTTAGATTGGGTCACTCTCTGGGTCTCAGCTGTGTTCCTTGGCAGCAAAGCTAGGTAAGCAAATTACGATAAAGTTTCCATTTTTCCCATTTTGGTATATTTGCATAAATTGGGTCTCTGATTATAAGAACTAATGAAACAAATGACCTCCAACACACACGCACAACAAATGAAACTCAAACGTGCAGTATAGGGTCTTTCTTTCTTCAATTTATCTTCCTTGCTCCTTTCTTTCCTCCCTCCCTCCCTCCAATGTTCTATGAATGCCTACTTTGTGCCAGACATTGTGCTGGGCACTGGGGATGCACAGTTGAGATGGGGTGAAGGGTCAGCTGTGAAAACCCAGCGTGCGGGCTGATGCAGCAGAGGGTGCTGAGACACACTGGGGAGAGGGCTGGGGTGACGAGGGTGGGGTGGAAGGCATTTGGGTAGACCTGACCCTTCAACTGACTCTTGAAAGATGGAAAGGAGTCGGCCTGATGGTCAAAGTAAAGAAAGGAATAAGGGCAGAGGGAACAGCATATGCAAAGGCACTGCCAGGGAGGTAGGAGGAATGTCAGAAAGAGGGCAGGCACAGGAAAGTCAGGAAGACAAGATGAGGATTCATATTAAATGGCACAGGGTCAGGTAAGAGCAGGACTGAAAAGTGTTCCCAGGTGACTAGCAGGACCCCGAGGCTCCTGTCCTTGCACACACACCTATGGCAATTAGAGCATCAATTACATGGAATTGCATAGAGTTGGGGGAGATCTGGGAAACCCTCAAGTCCAGTCTTCCTCCCAACGTGGGAACCTTCCTATTACCTTCATATTGGGCTTTTCAGTCTTAGCTTCACCACTTTCAGAATCATAAAGTCCAACCACATCCCTTCCACACACTCCCAACCAGTGGCCTGGCCCACAGCCTAGGCATGTGCCCCAACCAGGAATTGAACCAGTGACCCTTTGGTTCACAGGCTGATGCTCAATCCACTGAGCCACACCAGCCAGGGCACAACAACTACCAATTATTGAACACCTGTTATGTGCTAGGTACTGTGGACACAAAGGACAGCTGCTTTTTTAGTTTTTATTTTTTTATTTTTATGGGATAAGCCATGTTTATTATAGTCTAGGGCTTATAAAAAGAGACTGGAAAGCTCTTGGAACTTGAACACACAATTTAAACAGCAAAGACTGGTAAAGCATACATAAGACAGTGTCAGGGGCTTTCTGTATATTTTTCACTTAATCATCTTAGAAACTGTATTTAGGTACATGTACAGATACAGTTCTTTCTCTTTGCAAACCACAAAGCCTAATCCAGCTAACTTATGCAAAAACACAAGCTACTGGAAAAACATGGGGGTAGCTCACAGAACTAAAAAAGAAGCTGAACAACCAGGCCCCAAGAAGGACAGCAACCTGGTGGCTCAGGAAATGCAGGCAGCAGGGACTAAAGGACAGCCATTTTCATGATGTCGTCCTTAGAAGAAGTCAGCTCCAACCATTTTATTTTCTTTTTTAAAAATTATTTACTCATTTAGGAAATGTATTTTTCAGTTATAGTTGACACAATCCAGTCATTTTCCATCCTGGAGTCACTGTACTAAGGATTAAAAATCCACAGAGGCAAAGTTGGATCGTCCAGTTGTTGGCAGGCCACCTTGATTGACGCCAGGACTTTACTTACGCTGTGGAAAACCGAGGTGCGTTTACTAACACAGCGAGAGAGAATGCGGAGCGGACCTAAACAGCGGTCGTCCATCAGCACAGCTGACGCTATTCCTGTGTACAGACCAGGAAACTGCGCCTCAGAGAAGCCAAGCAGCTCTCCCACGGCTACTCGGACAATGCACGGCAGGAGCAAGCGTTCAACCCGGACCTTCCGACTTCAGAGTCTGGGTGCCGTCCATTCCTCATCTGCACACGGATATTGCATTGGGAGACAAGCCATATCTGGTAGGCTGAAACATTGCTGTTAGTCCCAGAGCTGGGCCAGTCTCCTCAGTTCCTAACCCGATTTCTAGGGAATATCTCCAGAAATAGCTTCCTGTCTCTTTACACGAGCCCATCTTGCTGTGAGGAAACAGCCATGTGCTGCTGTCCTAGTGGGAGACAAGAGAATATTAAACCACAGCCTGTCTCTCCAGTGTCTACATGTTAACTCTGTTTTGCCCTGAGAGCAACACACAATACTTCCTTCTCCACCTACTGACCTTCCGAATGTTTTAAAAGAGCCATTGTCCACCCAGATCCTCTTTACAAAGCTCACTAACTATCTCGTGCCCTTAACGATTCCTCATACTGCTATCCCGTGTAACCACATGGGGGTAATTTCCACATGTCGGCTAACTCTCCAAGACTCACATCAGATGAGAAACTGGCCCTATATGAAAAGAAACCGTTTCCCCTTGCTTTCTTTTTCTGATCCATTAGATTTCATATAAACCCTTCTGATGACTACCTGCTGTTTCAAACTCAGCTGCAACCCAGTATGACTCACTAGGTAAAATTCTCTTTCTTCAGTCTTCATTTATTGATTCCCACAACCCAAGGACCCCCAAAACGCCTGTCAGCGGCCATAGCCAATGGGCAATATATGTTCACAAAAAATGCCAAGTTTGGGTTTCTTGCCATATTTTAGTTTATATGTAATCATTTGACTTTTTTAAATCAAGGTTTTTTTTTGTTCAATGTAAATAATTTTAGGTTTAAATAGCTATAACTATATCCTCCAAAGAAAATATTCTGAAAGGTGGTTGGGAGTGTTGTATGCCAGGCCCTCCCCCTACAATCTCTTAATTGTTCTTTCCATTTTTTTTTTTTAAAAGAAGAAAGTAGAGATTTGAAAATTGTTTTGAGGTTTTGAGCATTTGCAGGGAATTTCCTCACAAAAACATTAGTTGTGCTGTGTCTGAAACAAAGTGTCTGATTATATAAACAGTCATGGAACCTCAAAGTTTGATTTGGAAGAAACAGAAAAGAAGGAAAATTGCAAATGTAGGGAATGAAGTTTAGGATTTTTCTGGTCAGAATCCTATAGCTGTAGGCAACTCTGAAGACTGGGTCTGGCACGTTATAAAATTAAGTAAATACTGGAAGAGTTGGACTGAGTGAATCTATGTCCTCGGCTCAGCATGTGATCAGCCACAATCAAATATTCCCATTCTCCTGCTCTTCAGAACATGAATCAAAATCAACCACACGCAATCTGCACGTCATGGAAAATGAACTGAACTCAAACAGTGGAGCCTATTGTCTGGGCTCTGCCATCAACAGACGATGTATCTTGGAACAAATTACTACATGATATTGAACGGCCCTGCCATAAAACCGTTGGTCAGTGACCAACATTCTAGAGAGACAGATTTTAAGGATTAGTCTGTGATAAGAGGAAAGAGCAGTCTCTATTACCATATCGTGTTGTTTCTCTGAAACGAAGAAAAAGAGTCTTTCCCAGATCTCTGCTTAATGGGCTTAATACATGCAGGCTAAAGAATGAATTGCTAATAGGAGGTGGTAGCTTCAGCAGATTTATAAAATATAGAACCTCAGAATTGGAAGGCTGACTAGACCCATTTTGTGCAAATCTCTGCCTGATGCAAAAATGCCTCCCTAAGACCACTGAGCAGTGGTGTCTAAGGTGGTGGCTACTTCAGCACACGGGGGTAGGGTTCCTGTCGCTTTCCAAAGCAGCTCATTCTATTCCGATACAGTTCTAAATGTTATACCCTTCCTACACTGAACTGAAATCCACTCCCTGTCGGTCTAGGGTATACTCTCTAGAACTACAGAGAATAATACCTGCAACATCCCTAAACTTTCCAATTTTTTTCAACTGCTCTTCACAGCACATGATTCCCAGACCCTTTACTTTGCTAGTCACCCTTCTAGTGCACGCCCCATTTTGCTGCAATCCTTTGTGCATAATTTGAATCTAATCCTTCGTTGGGTGAGCTTCCCAAATGTGTGGAAGCTGAGACTGTAAGTTTTATGAGAGCAAGAGCAGTATTTGTTTCACTAGCAACTAGTAATGCCTGAAATGTTGTAGATACTCAAAAAATAGTTTCTAAATGAATGACTGATCTTTTCTTTAGCTGCCTTGGATAGAAGTCCAAGGAATGTAGAAAGTCCAGCTTCTCCTAATAGATTGGGAATGTAGCCTCTTGTGTTTTAAGTTGAATAAAGGGAGTAGCTCTTTCTCTAGTAGGAAGAGCCATGTTAGACTTACCAGAGGGCTGGAAGGCTGGTAACTTATGCTTTAAAATGTTAAGCTGTGGAAACATCTTTACCAGAGAATCATTTCAACATTGGACAACTTGGGCTCAACACATGTTGTACTGATATTTTTCAGTGTGCCTTTGTGATTCATACAACTAGGATCTTTTGACTAATAAAAGAAAAATTCATAAGTCAGTCAAAGAGGAACTGTAGAATTCTGCCATGCTCCATATGTAAAGTAATCACCTGAAATCTGCAGAAGGCCACCTCTGGCACCTGGCTTCACAGCTAAAGCGGATAACTCACTAATTACTTCATTGTATACCCCTTTAAGTGGCTTTTGGGATGGGTATATGTTTGGAGAATTCCAATGGAGTGAAACATAGCTGTCAAATTATTTGTGTTCACCTGAAAAGCACAGAAAACAATGTATTTCTCCTCAACCAGCTTCCATGAACAGACTCTGCCTTTTCCTTAAGCAGGGGATCCAGGTCTTGCCTCTACCACACCCAAACACCAATAGAATACCTGACTTAACTCTCTGGGAAGTGCTGTCCGTCAGTAGGATCTTCACTTTGAGGACAAGAAAACAATCTATTAATGGGATTTGTTATCCCTCTTATCATTTCCAGTTCTAACGAGATTAAGTTAACATCAACAGACTTTTCTGTGGTGCTTTCTCACACTGGGCTGTGTGTGTGTGTAGACATGTGCATTTTGTCACATTTTATACTTTTGCAAATAGCCAGGAGACTGCAGAAGTCTTGGCCAATCAGTCCTCTGGTTCCTGGCAAGAAACAAACTGGAGGAAATCAACTTTAAAAGCTTTTTTGGCCCCTCACATTATTATTAAGCTAAACTTAACAAATATATGAGAGGCAAAAGTAGGCAGTATACTTTCCAAAGAAACTAGCCTGAAACTATTTAGAGACATATCTACAATTTCTATTTAAAAAAAAAAAAAAAAGACTTCTCAAAATCTTCTCTTCCTAAGATTGAAAATAATCCTTAAAGCCAATATAATTACAGCATTTATTTCCAGTTGACATCTTTTTTCGTTAGCCTTCTTCGACGTCAGTCTTGCATATTTCCCAGCACTAGAAAACACCTCATTTAAACTAAAACCCACCAAAACCAAAACCAACAAAAAACCCTTTAAAACAGGAAAGCAAAGACTCAAAACCTTATATGGTTCTGGTTCTTAGCAAAGACCAACAGTCTGATAGTTACAGAAAAATATAAAGTAAATGACTAATAACAAAATCTGTTTTTTACTTGGTAACCCTGGGCTGACCTTTTCCTAAGATGACTTCTATTGTTGACACGGGGAAGCAATTCCTATTGAGGGAGAGGATTCTGTCTGTAAAGAAATGATTATAATTCAAAGAGAAGATGAAATGTTCACCAACACACTTTCTGCTTTTCTTAAACTTCCTAGACCAAAGCCTCCCTGCACTCCACTTCTGCAACAACTGCAGGAGGATTTCACTAAGTGCTTGGGCTCTCTTTCCTTTGGTTCCAACTTTTCCTACTGCTGTTGGCTGGAATTCTCCGCCAGGTATCGTTAGTCTGACTCACTCCAGGGACCAACGATGGGGGCCTCCACATTGTGACGTTCAAGGCTTCCGTTCAAGAAGGTCAGACCGTGTAACCACAGTTGGTTAAATGAGGCCCCGGGGAAGAGGCAAAATCATTCTGGGGAAAACTCCCAGGTTTTACTGAGGACTTGTTGATTTTTGTTTTCCTTTTTGCTTTTATTCAAATAAAAGGCTTAGTGTAAGGTGTTTATATGTGGCTTCTTGACCTTCCAAGTGATTATTGAAGAGTATGAAGTGGGAAGACGTTAATCCCAAACTTCCTATCTCTATGCCATCGGATCATTACAATATTTTGGTGCACGGAGGACAAGCAGAGAGCAAAACATGCCATTGAAATGTTATTTGCTTGTTTATAGGTCTGTCTCTCCTACTCAGCTGGAAGCTTTATCAAAGGCAAGTACTGTGCCCTTTGCATCTTTTTATCCCCAAAGACTTGTTTAATGCCTGATATGTAGCCAATAAGTATTTGTTGAGTTAATCTATGAAGGTAAATTGAAAGTATGCTATTACTGTTTAATTGTTATTACTGGCAAGACCTTCTGTGGGCAAATAACGGGCACACGGTGGCCCTGGTAACCACAGTGTCCTTTGAGGCTCAACGTTAAGCCCTTTTTCTTTCTCCTTGCCAAGCATGGCGCCTAAGAAGGCCTCAGTTTGGTTTCCATATTTGGATCATGCTGAGTGCAGACCCCAACTCTATAATCTATTTCTTTGTGAGGCTGTTGGCATCTCTGGAGTCAGGAAGTAACATCTGCTTCAGTGAGCTGATTACCAATGAGAAGAAAGAGGTAAAGGCCAGCGTTAGGAGGGGTCTGGCTTAGCTTCAAAGCAGGCATATGGCTTGTATCTTAATGAGAGAGTTTACATATTCAGGGAAGATACATCTGAAGGGCAAATTAACTGGTTCAAGACTGAGTGCATAAATAAAATGTTCCTGATTGGATTGCTTTAAGTCAATGGCACATTGTCCTGTGAAAGCCCCGAGTTCTAAGTTCCCACTGCAACTCTCTCATTGAGGTCTTGGTTGCTGAACTCTGGATTATCACAGTGGTTCCTCTTGTGATCTACCTTTGCTAGATGTCTCTTTGCACCAAATCCTGCTCCACAAAGTAGAATGTTCATTTCTTCAAAACACCATTTTTATTTGCTCAAACACCTTCAAGCTTTCCCTCTGTTGCTGGCATTTAAGTATTTCCATGAGGGTCTAGTCTTAATTCACATTTTCATTCTACCTCACAACAGAGTTTCAATCTAAATCTCCATTCCACCAGCCTGGTACACTGACCTACACATAGTTCCCTGATTCCTTTCTGCTGCATCTGTCATATTTGTATTGATGTCGCTTCATTTTTCCAAGTTCTGCTCATCCTTCCACGTTCAGTTCTAGCTTCATTATGCACCGAGTCTTCTGTCATCATTCTAGTCCGCAACATCACTTCCTTCTCTGAGCAGTTAAAGAACTATAGGACACTGGGAAGGGACCCATATGTATCTATATTTTAAAATATCCTTTGATTCAAACATTATTCAGTTAGACAAAAGCATAAGTTCTTTAGAAATCTCTACATCAGCTTACACTCTGTCCAATGTGGAGAACTCCTGTGATGAAGAGAACAGAGACTCAATCTAACATGATAAAACCAGGATGGCAGGATGGGATGTTCCATCCACTTCATCTCATTTGTCCTTTCCCATCATTGTTTCTTTTAATCGTAACAACACATTAGAGTTATGTTGTGAGGAGTGAGTGGTATCAGCCAGAGAGAGGTTTTAGTCTTAAGATGACTCTACTCTTAAGAGTGGAAAGATCTAAGTGAAAGACTCTACCAACTTGGATTTGAGTGTTAACAGCTTGAAGTGGGGCCAGCTGGCTTGAGTATAAGGAGTGGTGGTGGAATGAAGCGGAACTCCCCAAGAAAAAGTGGGTAGAAAAGGATAGAGGAGGGAGTCCCAAGGGAGAGGGTGTTCCCAGGCACCAGGCAAGGCAGAACAACACAGCTGAAGGGAGCTTGAGGAGGAGAACAAAAAGGATGACAGGAACCTGCCACATCCTTTGGACTGCATGTAGATTTCTGAGCAGGTATGAGTCAGACCGAGTTATTTCTGGTGGTGGTCTGATCATGTGCCCATTTTCAGGACCCAGAGATTAACAGCAGGAGTACTCCACCCCGTAAGGAACTAGATCTGGGGGCCCTGTCAAAGAGACACCCCTATGGAAATAGGAGGAAGAGGAGTAGGTGGTGGTAGAGATAAAGATGACGTCAAGGGAAAGTTTAGCTGATTGGTTCATGCAGCTGTAACAGAAGGGAAGACCATTTATCTAATGGCAGCTACATTTGTTTTCATGGAAATGCCTAGAAGAAAATAACCTCTGAATTGTTAGACTTAAACCTAAAGTCTAAACCTTGCCACTTATTCCATGAGTATTCTTGGCACTTATATGTAAGACCTTGTTTTTCAGAACATGTTTTAAAAACATTTTTGATGGCCACCCACACTAAAAATTACATTGCACAGGCTAATGTTTCAAGGGGGAACAAATTCTTACTAAGGATGAGTATGATGCATTTTGAGATTTCTATTCTAGTACTGTCTTTTTAATTTAAAAAATTCTGGCCAAGACCTACTAAACTGACTTCACGACCTATTAATGTGAAAACTATGTTAGAGAAATTAGGCATGGCTGATTTCCAAGACCATAGACAAATGCTGAGAGAAACTCAGCAAACCTAGCTCCAAGAATTTTCTGAGGGATCACCAGGGGTATATTGGCGGGAGACTTTAAAGGCTTCTTATGAGTTTTAAACTGTATCCTTTATTGTTTTGACCCTAAGATGCAGGCAAACTCCTCAAGAAACCACAGAAGGATAGAGGGACTACTTAGGGACAGGGGCATAATCTAGAATTTGAGAGTCTGCATCTCATTCCACAGTGGTCCTTGGAGGAAGAACAGACATTCAAAACAGACCAAAGCTCATTCTCTGACCCTAGGACCACGTCTTTAGGGCAGATTCTATAAAGAAAGGGCACAATAAAATTTTTGTCACACCTTTTGAAATTAATAAAGTCTAGAATAGTGGTTTCCAATTTTAAAGGATACTCTTCCTTTTGATAACCATGTGCTCACATTTCTAATCATATACTCAGATTCGGATCTTAGATCTTTCTCTCACCTACCACACCATTGGTGGTTACCTGTTCTAGAAGATGAAAAGAAAAGCAAATGAGCATTTGTTAAAAACCATTAAGCTTCAAGCACATACTATAATTTATCTCATTTAAATTGCATAGCAATTTTATGAGATAGGAGTTATTTTTGCCATTTTAGATGAATAAACAAGAGCTCCACGAGGTTAGGAGATTTATCAGAGACCCAGAGCTAGGATGTTCTGGAGCCAGGATTTCATCCCCCATCTGGATGACGCAGAAGTCTACATTTTTCCATGCCTTTGGAATAGATCATAAATGGAAGTCAGGCCTCTCAGGTGTTGGTGAGAGGGATACTAGTCTCAGTACAAGTGTTAGCTCTTCTGAAACTCCTGGTGATATTGGTCAACTCCCTGGAGTCTCAGCTTTTCCATTTCTAAAATGGGGATCATGCCCTCCTCACAACAGGACCATCATGAAGACTAAATGAGGTAATTTATATGAAGTATAAGATGTGGACTATTTTATTAATGTGGGATACCACTTAATGCTTTGGCTTCCTGTAAGAGGTGGTGGCTTTTATAAATTACCTGGCTTGAAAAATTTTCCTTTCCTTTCTTCTTCTTTGAAGTGTTATGTGAGAAATCCACACTCTAGCAACCCAATAAAACCATGTAGATAAATGCTAGACTGGCAAGATCCAGACCAATATGTCAGGTGCACCCAGGAGGACAGGGTCCTGAGCTTGAAAGTCCCATGTTTGCTGATGTACTTCTGCCCTGGAGTCCTGTCTATAGATCACATGAGTGACATCCGATGGTGAAGGTTTAAATTCAGGTTGCCAAGCAGCCATTTTAGAAAGGGCCTCTTTGCCTTTGGAGAATTAATGGGAAACTGGCTTAAGTAGTGTTTCCATTTCTGTCTGTCTTGGATAACCCCAGAGGGATGCATTAGCTTGGGGATGGGTCAAGGAGATAGGAGACATTTAGTTCCTATTCAAATGAAAGGTCATTAATAATATTTAACTTCTCCCCCCCCCAGTGTCAGTAGGTGTTGTCATCTTCTTGAAATGCTTTCCCAGTACTCCAAGTACCTCAATTCCACTTCACTACCAGAATATACTATAGTTTACTATAGAAGTCTAAACTAGACTCTCCTGGTTGCCTACAAGTCAGAGGACCAAAGGAACGAAGACTTGCTCTTTCAAAACCTCTTTCTTATCCAACATTTCTGCCACAGCTGCTGGATTTCCAACCCAATCACTTACAAATCACATTCCTTTCTCCTGCCACTTTTTCTCAACTACATTTTATCTGCATCTTCTTTTACTTATGCAACTTTGTCCCTCAGTTCATAGGGAAGATCTGTTTGAGAGTATTGCTGAGGAGAATTCTCAACCCCAGTTCAGAGGAACAGGACAGAAGGACTCTTGATCAAGTCACTGCCAACAGTCAACTTCAGGATAGAGTAGAGAGAACATTTTCTTGGTGTCAGAAGGCTTGAGTCCTTTGCCACTGAAAAGGGAAGGAGTAGAAAGATCTTAATGTATCTCTCAGCATTCTGAGGATCGAATGAGTTGCCAAAAGTAAACATGCCTTGTAAAGTATAAAATGCTTCCCAAATGCAAGAGAGTTTTTGTGTCAGAGGCTGGAGAGCCCATGACTCACCTCTCCCCTTTTCCATGTTCTGGCTGATAGAGAATAAGTGTAAATGAAACAAGCCAAAGGGAACCAGGTATAGTCTTTGCAAATGGCAGAGAAAACACCCAACATTCCTCAAAAGTCAGGAGTTGGTAATATCTGGGTTAAGGAATACATCTTGGCCTGGAGGCCAACATGGAATCTTTCTAGTATTTCTCTGAAAACAGATCATATGTTTTACCTGATTGACTCACTCTGAGGAGCAGGCTCCAAATCCACTTTTCCAAACAACTGTGGACCTGGGAGCAGAAAGGAGCTCTTCAGCTGAACTATGAAGAGTCTCTGCCTACTGCTAAAATCACGGCTCCTGAGTGACATGGGCTTTGGCCAATCAGCCTACTCTTACTCCAATGGGGAGGAGAGCATTAGGTTAGCGAAGAAAAGTCCCCAACAATCCCCAAGGGATGAGAGGGCAGAATTTCAATGGAATATAGTTCTCCCTTTTTTAACATTTCCTATAGGGGCCAATGATATAAAAATTCATATTTGTACATGCAAAGCAAAAAGATTCATAATTAATTTAGATAACTGAGTTCTCCATTTCATCTTGGTCTTTCAATTACCCTCCCTAAATGTGGTTCTTTGTGACTAGCTGGGAACTGTATTGTATGTAAAAGTGCAAGTTCAGGATCAAGGGTGATAAAGATCAGGAAGCTCCAAATGGGTAGTTTAAAGGAAAGTGCAGAAGCATTAGGCCCTTTTAGTGAGTTACACTTACCAGTTATTATATTGACTAACAGTAACAAAATATACTTAGAGCGATTAAAAAGCCTTATCCTTACAATTCATGTAGGAAAAATAATTTATGACCTTAAATTTAACAGCCACATCCCCCATGTTCCATTAAAACGATTGTTTTTGTAACACAGGTTTTCTCAGGGACACAATAATCATATTATAGAAGACAAACAGTATTTTATTCATCACATGTCTACTATGTATCTGGCATATGATAGATGTCGTGAGGAATTCAGAATTGAAAAACACATGGCTTATGCTCTCTGAATAGTCAATAGGAGAGACCATGGAAAACCAGAAATAAAATAACATGAACTAAATGTATAGAGCTATAACTTGAATTGAGATGGGGTAAGTGCTCAGAATGGAGTGCATAGATATATGAATTAATAGAGTGATTACTAGTTTGGGGATGGAGAGGGCTTTGGGAAGGTCAGAGAGATTCATGAAGGACTTCAGGGAGGAGA
The DNA here is from genome assembly GCA_004026765.1 of Micronycteris hirsuta. Taxonomy (NCBI): domain Eukaryota; kingdom Metazoa; phylum Chordata; class Mammalia; order Chiroptera; family Phyllostomidae; genus Micronycteris; species Micronycteris hirsuta. The sequence continues at coordinate 65,794 of PVJI01000337.1, read as the reverse complement.
CAACATTTGAGCTCGGTCTCTGAAAGGTGGGTATTAGTTAGATGTATAAAGAGGATAGGTAAGACATGATAGGCAAAGGGAGTAATGAGAGAAAGGCACTGGTTAAGGTGCAAGTTAGAAAGAGAGAGTAGCTCCCATTGACTAGATTGTGTGGCTCACCAAGGAGAGCATGAGAAGTAGGACATTCAGCAGACCACGTAGAGGAGAACTCTTCATGCCAGGCAAGGGATCTTGGACTCTGCTCTCCATGTCAATGTGGCTTTGTAACAAAGCCTGGAGAAAATCTCTTGCCTATTTTGTATGTATAATCCTTGGATTTCCCTGCAAGGATTAGAAGTGAAGGGAGGCTCTTTGGGAAGCTGCCAGGAGGAAGTTGTGTTTGCCTGAGCTAGGATGGCAGCTGTGAGAACGAGAAGGAGAGAATAAGTGAAAAAATGTAGGTATTGCTCAGAAAGAACTGATGGGATTTGATACACTTGTCAATCCAGTAACTCATGACCCATTTGCTTTAACAGAAATTCCCCTCAGCCCTGTAAGTTATAAATCTTTAAAACATTTTTTTAAATTTTTTAATCTTCACCCAAGGATATGTTTAACAATTTTAGAGAGGGGGAAAGGAGAGAGAAAGAGAGAGAGAGAAACATTGATGTGAGAGAGAAACATCAATAGGTTGTCTCCTGCATGTGCCCCTCAAAGGGGGTTCTAACTTGCACCCTAGGCATTTGCCCTGGCTGGAGAATCAACTCACAACCTTCTGGTGCATGGGATGATGCTCAATCAAATGAACCACCCAGCCAGGGCATAAATCTTTTTTAAAATCAAGAACAAATATTAAAATTACTCAGGCAAACACAAGTTGGCTTTCATCCATTAATTTTCAGGGACGGCTCGTTGTGCTGCCCCCTCTACAGAGCTAGGCAACGCTTAGGGAGCGCGGGAGCTTCAAACCTGGCGCTCACCTCAGCCTGCCCTCAAGCTGCTTCCTTTTATTCCTTCCACACATAGGGCCGCCTGTGCCATGTCCTTGGCTCACAGTGTTGCATAGCTCCGAAGTCGTTCGAAGACCACTGGCTAATCCAAACTTCATAGAAGGAGCTGGAAGACACCCCAATTTCTGGACTCCAGGTCAGATCCCAAAAGAAGTCGGTAATAAAACCCCTTTCAATAAACTGAATTTTCTATTTCTCTTTCAATATTGGGACCCTTGCTGTGTTTTATTATTCTCTTTTTCATCCTGGCACAATATTAACATCAGAGCTGGTTGTAGATTGATCAGTATTCAGATGTGGAAAAATCAATCATTTACAAAAAGAATGTCAGCGTCTTGATAGAGAACCGCGGAGCCACTACTGCGGAGAAGTGGAGATTCTTGCCCAGGTGTTCGCCATCTTGTTTAATTATTTGTGTGCCGTATCTTTTCACTCAAACAGCTAATATTTCATTTACAGCCCGCATCGTAGAGTCAGGTAATTATGACTTTCTGTTTGGGGCTGGAAATTTTAAAAATAATTATAATTCAATAATCCTCATGGGAGGTTGTTGGAATAATCAAACCATAATTTATAAATTCAAAAATGGGTCTAAAGGGTCAAAGAGAAAAAGATATGTAAAATGTATTATCCTTTTTAAAAAATCTTAACCCAAGGATATGTTTATTGATTTTAGAGACAGAGGAAGGGGAAGAGAGAGAGAGAGAGAAACATTACTGTTGGAGAGAAACATTGATTGGTGCCTCCCACAGACGCCCCAAACTGGGATCGAACCCGCGACATTTTGGTGTATGGGATGATGCTCCAACCAACTGAACCACCTGGCCAAGGCAAAGCGTATTATCTTTTTAATAAACTCATGCTCCCTGAAGAAATTTGAAAAATGCTAATACTATTACACGAGTTATTAAATTTATAAAGAGGATTAATGGAATGCGGCTTTGGCAAAATTTAGCTGAGCTCTTTTGGTATGCCTCATACTTTTGATGAGTCTGTTGTGTGCTTTCTGCCCCTCTCCGAACACAGTACTAGGGTGTCTGAAACTCTAATGGGCTAACAGATCAGAAGAGAGTCATGTCAAAATGCAGATGCTCAGTTGGTGGGCCTGCAGGAGGCATGGGATTCAGCAATGCTGCTGGTTCCAGGACTGAGCTTTGAGAAGGTCCCAGGACTGCGTACTCCTCTGCTCAGACCCCATGGAATCTGGCCACCTTCCCAGGATTTCTACATCCACGATAATTTTTTTTCTCAGTGTTTCCTGAAATCCTACGGAATGGTGGGTGTTATCGAGGGGGTAGGGTAGGGTCCAGAAATAGACTCAGCAAACGGGCCTGGTTGCTGAACTATCTGCTACAGCAGTTTCATGGTTTATGGGTTTAACATATAGGAAAGAGTTTCAATACTTAAAAAGAAAAAATCTGGAAATGATGGCTCTAGACTTTCCATCTTCTCTTCACAGAAAGCTAATACTCTCTGACAACTTACAGTGTGAAGGCCTAGGCCACGGGGTTGATCAAGGACACACAACTGAGAAGCTGAGGAGAAGACAGGACGCGATTCCAGAGCTGCCTCCTTTTCCCTAGGCCTGGAGTATTTCGCCCCACCTCGCTTCCCTCCTGTCCTGCTTCTACGCTGTGTCTCAGCCTCAAGGGATCCAGTTCTGCTTCTCTGGTGAGAGCTAAATGTCACGAGAAACTGTTCAGCATCGGCTGGTGAACTCTGTAAACAAACAGTGGGCAAGCTTTTAGTAAAAAGTAATATATTTAAAAACTAAAGTTAGGTTGTCAATGCATTTCATTTCTCTGGTACCGGGAAACTAGGGATGCGGTGGCTAGGCAATCTGGTAACTGCCGTTCCCTCGTGCAAGTTGTCAGGGCTGCAGGCTCAGCAAACCTCGGGGTCAGCAAACAGTGGTCCATGGATGGCACACAAGCTGTTTTTTCATATATTTTTAAGGATTGTAAAAAAAGGAATAGGAGACAGAGACTATATTCATCCAGAAAGTCTAAAATATTTATTGTTTGTTCTTTTATTGAAAAAAGGATATTGATTCCTGCTGCATTCCTGATTTGAACAAAACAAAAAAATCTTTTTTTTAAAATATTTTATTTATTTATTTTCAGAGAGAGGAGAAGGGAGGGAGAAAGAGCAATGTATGGTTGCCTCCCACATGGCCCTCATTGGGGACCTGGCCCGCAACCCAGGCATGTGCCCCTACTGGGAATGTGCTCGAACTGGGACCCTCTGGTTCCCAGCCTGTGCTCAATCCACTGAGCTACACCAGCCGGGCAAAACAAAAAAATCTTAATGAGTAGAACTAGATGGGAGTTCCTTCAGCCTTATAAAATGTGTCTACAAAGAATCTACAATTAACATCATACCTAGTGGTGAAAATCTGAAAGTTTTCCTTCTAAGATGAGAAAAAGGGCTTGGATGTCCACTTCATTTCTATTCAGCATTGTACCAGAAGTTCCTTTAGTTTAATAAGGCACGGAAAAGTTAAAGGCAGTCAGAACAGAAAGAAAGAAGTAAAATTGTCTTTATTCGCAGATGACTTTATAATCTAAATAGGAAATCCTGTACAATCTGCCAAAAACGACCATAAATGAGTTTGGCACAGTTATAAGATATAATATATAAACATTAATTGTATGTCAATATATTAGCAACAAACAGTAGGAACTTCAATTTTAATATTTTCAACAACATCAAAATGTGAAATACTTAAGGATCAAGTTCACAAAACACAAAACATGGTGGAAAGAAATTGAAGAAGACCTAAATAAATGGAGAAATATACTGTGGTCATGAATTGTAGGAATCAATATTATTAAAATGTCAGTTTTACCTAGAATGGTGTATAGATTCAATATAATCCAAATTGAAATTCAGCAGGATCTTTTAGACAACCTGAGAAGCTAATTATGAATTTATATGGAAATGCAAAGGGCCTAGAACAGTCAAAACATCTTTTTAAAAGGACAAAGTTGGATGAATTATACTGTTAGAGATTTTTAAAAAACAAACACCTATGAAACTAAAGTAGGGGAGGTACTGACCTTCATTGCACTTTGCAATTGTGAGGATAAATTGAAATGTTTTTCAGCTCTGATATTGCATTTTAAGACACACACTGCAAACATAAAGATGGGTGACACGTCTAAATATCATACTATTTTTGAAACTGTTGAAGTAACTGGTAGTATTTAACCTAGAAGAACAAAGGATTCCCGAAGGAGATCCAAAGATTATATTGAAAATATAATGGGCTATCATAATAGGAGAGATATTTGACTTATTCTGTATAGCTTCAGAGGAAAGAGATTGGAAATAAAGGAGGCTAAGAAGGACAAGGGAAAACTTGCTAAAAATGGAATGGGCTGCTTTGTGAGGTGGTGAGCTCTCCATGGCTGAAGGGATTCAAGCAGGTGCTAGAAGTCATTTGTCATGAAACAGACCAGTGTTTCTCAAATTGTAGTTAGAGGTTCACTTGCACAGAGAAGCTGTTGAAAGTTTACATTCTCGATTCTCATCCCAGACCATAAATTTGCATCTCCAGGGATAGAACCTGAGAATTTGCACTTTAACTAGTGTGCAGGTGATGTTTATGTTCATTAAATTTGGAAATTGCTGGTTGAGATAACTGACAGGTCATTTTGAATTCAAAAAGTCTCTGATTTTCCCTCTCTTTTCCCAAAGGTTTTTTAATCATTCATTCTGTTGGGTCAATATGAGAGGTTTTCTATAATTTGCAATTAATTCTGCACTCCGAACCACTCCATGGCAAGTGAACCTTTGGACAATGTCGAGTAGTGGGAGGACTCAGGGTGTTGTCGAGCATGTGATTACTGTCATGACAGAGCCTCAGGACGGCATACTGATTGCTATTTCCATTTTAGTGTCAGGATTTCAGCAGTGGGTGGAACCAACTGTAGCCTAACATCCAGAAAGAAACACCAAAGGAGTGGCCTCACCACAGGATACACTGTGGCCATGACATCGACTACCTTGGGCTGTTGACCCAGCTTATTGTCCAAGCCACAACTCCTGGCTAAAGAATTCTTCAAAGGACATCCTTACATATAGTTCATGAACTTGGGGTTACATCTGTTAAAAAAAGTAACATTTTTACTTTCAAGTTAAAAAAAAAAAAAGCAAAGAATTACCACCTGAAATCCGCATGCAGTTTCATGGCAGAAAGACACATACCATTCAGCTGCATTGCGCATACAATTACACTCCCTATAAACATCATTTAAGTCATCTCTATACTCACAGCATTCCTCGCTCTATGAGCACAACAGCCACAGAAGGGTAGGAGCTCTAAAATAATATAGGAAACTACTTTGTCACTCAACTCAATTTTATATGCAGCTTAATGAATGGATGCAGGTATACTTACCGTTGTTGGGTCTTTTCATCATCATGAAATAACCTTCTGTATTTCTTGTAATACACGCCTTGAAGTCAACTGTGTCAAATATTAATATGGCTATATCACCTTTCTTACGATGTGTGTACGTACCATATCTTTTTTCCATCTTCTAACTTTCAGCGTGTCTTTGTATTTAAAGTGCCTCTCCCATAAACAGCATGTAGTTGTTTTTTGCCCCAATCCGACAATGTCTGCCTCTTAATTGGAGTGTTTAATCAATTCACATTCTATTTAATTATTAATATAGTTGGGCTTATGTCTACCATCTTTCTGTTCATTTTTATTTACCCCCACTGTCCTTTGTTTCTTTTTTCCTGTGTTTGTGTGTGTGTGGTAATCTTTCATATTTTACTCCACTTTTCCTCTGTTGTCTTTTAATCTATACCTCTTTATATCTTTTTAAAATATTTTTATTTTTTATTTTTAAAGATTTCATTTATTTATTTTTAGAGTTAGGGGAAAGGAAGGAGAAAGAGAGGGAAAGAAACATCCACGTGTGGTTGTCTCTTAGACACCCCCTACTGGGGACCTACTGGGCAACCCAGGCCTGTGCCCTGATTGGGAATCGAACCGGCAATCCTTTGGTTCTCAGGCCAGCACTCAATCTACTGAGCCACACCAGCCAGGAGTCTTTATCTTTATATCTACAATATATATGCATAACCTATCACAGTCTATGTTGAATTAATATTCTAACAACACATTGGCCAAAACATTCATTTGGTTTTTTTCCATAAGATGCCTATAGTAACGCTTAGTTGTCTTTAACTTCATTCAAAGCAATTTTGTTAGATTGTATTGTGACAGCTATCATATCAGCATGCATTTTAAAAAAACTTACCAAATTGGTGAATTTTTGTATAGTCATTTTAATATTGACGATGGAAGAAAATATGCAACAATTTCAGCATATTGTGCCTTATTATCTCAAGAAAAGAAAAATACAACTGAAACACAAAAAAGACTTGTGTAGTGTATGGGGAAGGGGCTGTAACTGATTCAATGTGTCAAATGTGGTTTGTGAAGTTTCATGCTAGAGATTTCTGGCTGGATGATGCTCCTCGGCTGGGTACCAGCTGAAGTTGATAGCCATCAAATTGAGATGTTAATTGAGAACAATTAATGTTATACTATGTGGGAGATAGATGACATACTCAAAATATCTAAATCAAGCATGGAAAATCATTTATACCAGCTTGGTTGTGTTAGTCACTTTGATGTTTGGATTCCACATAAGCTAAGTGAAAAAAACCTTCTTTACTGTGTTTCCACATGAAATTCTCTACTTAAATGTAATGAAAATGTTCCGTTTTTAAAACAAATTGTGATGGGCAATGAAAAGTGGATACTTTACAATAATATAGAGCAGAAGAAATCATGGGGCAAGCGAAATGGACTACCACCAACCACACCAAACGTTAGTCTTCACCCGAAGAAGGTGATGGTGTGCATATGGTGGGGGTGGAAGAGAGTCTTCTATTATTACGAGCTCCTTCCAGAAAACCAAATGATTAATTCCAACAAGTACTGCTCCCAATTAGACCAATGGGAAGCAACACTCAATGAAAATCGTCCAGAATTAGTCAACAGAAAACGCATAATCTTCCATCAGAATAACGCAAGACTGCATGTTTCTGTGTTGACCAGGCAAAAACTGTTACAATTTGGCAGGGAAGTTCTGATTCATCCGCTGTATTCACCAGACATTGCACCTGCAGATTTCCATTTATTTCAGTCTTTACAAAATTCTCTTAATGGAAAAAATTTCAATTCCCTGGAAGACTGCAAAAGGCACCTGGAACAGTTCTTTGCTCAAAAAGATAAAATGTTTTGGAAAGATTGAACTATGAAGTTGCTTGAAATATGGCAGAAGGTAGTGGAACAAAACAGTGAATACCTTGTTCAATAAAGTTATTTGTGAAAATGAAAAATGTGTCTTTTATTCTTACTTTAAAACCAAATAAACCCAATACTTCATGGATAATGTAAGTACCTTGCAAAAGTACAATTCCATTTATATTCTCGCTCCTTTTTGTTATTTTTGTCATATGTTTTACTGCTACATATGTTATAACCCTCCACAATAAATTGTTTGTTGTAACTATCAGTTGACTTACAAAGATGTTCTTAAAGGAAAAGTAGTATTTTATAACCACTCACATATTTACCATTACTAATACTCCTCCTTTCTTCCCACAGATCTGGATTTCCAACCTTACATCATTTCCCTTTTGAAGAACTTTAGCATTTTTAGATTTTACAAATTAAAAATTTTTTTTAGACATTTAGAACCTTTAACATTGTTTGTAGTCAGTTCTGCTGGCGCAAATGTCCTCAGCTTTTATCTGACTAAAGATGTCTATATTTCATTTACATTTTTAAAGATATTTCCCTAGGCATAAACTTCTAGATGATGAGTTTGAAAAGATATCATTCCATTGTGTTCTGGCTTCCATTGCTTCTGAAGTCAGCAGTTACTGTAATCGTTGTCCCCTGTATTTAATATATTTTGTTCTGGTTGTTTAAGATGTGTTCCTTTATCATTGGTTTTCAGCCATCTGTCTATGATGCTCCTAAATGGGGTTATCTTAATATTTATCCTTTTGGGGTTCTTAAGATTTATGTACTGGAATTTATTCAACGTCCTTGATCCATGGAAGGCTGGGATGTATTTTTTTTAATTAAGTCTAAAAATGTTACACCATTATTTCTTAAACTATTCTTTCCTCTCTCTCTTCCCTTTCTGGAAACCAATTTACACCTACACAAGGTCACCTGATACCGACCCACATATCACTGGGACTGTTCACTTTTGTCCCATTTTTTTCTCTCTGCATTTCATTTTGGATGATTTCTATTGATCTGCCTTCAAGTTCCGTAATTTTTTTTTTCTGTATATGCTGTTAATTCCATTTAATTATTTTTTAAAATGTCAGATGATGTATTTTTCAGTTTCAGGATTTACATTCAGTTCCTCTTCAATCTTTAAGCATTTTTTGAAATTCCTATCTCAAACTCCAATATTTGGAGTTTACACACTTTGAGGTTTTTCTTGACTGTGCATCACAATAAAAATTTTTTGTATGTATACTAATTTTTAATTATTGAAATGACAATTGTAGAGACTCTGTACTCTGTAATCTTATTCTGAAGAGTGTCAAATTTTTGTTTAAGCAAGCAGTCATATTACTAACAGGTCACCATTCATTTCTGGGGGCTTAATTTTATGCTTCACTGGTTCTATTTCCATTTTCTCTTAGTTCCAGGTGAACTCATTAGTTCTATGATGTTTACCCTTAAGGTCTCTCTGCTGTTTCAGTGGAAATCCCAGAGTTTACCCAACTCTTCTACCTTGTCAAGACTCCAACTACAACTTTCCTCTGTGGTCCCAATTGCTGCAATCTTTGTTCAGCTCTTTTGGCTGGTCTGGATGTCATTTTCTCCTTGGGATATTTGGAATTCCTCTCATGCCTGTATCACTCAGAAGTCAATTAAGGATTTGAAGGGAGCTTATATGCAGAATTTACCCCCTTTGTCACATGGTTTCCTTCTTTCTGGGATCCCCACCCTCAATTACCAGCCATTCTGTCTATTGCACACTCTGCTCTCTGTCCTTTCACACCAAAAAGACTGTAAGCGTTTTTTTTTCCCCTTGAGTTCTAGCACCCCATATAGCATGCAGTGTGGGGTTCTCCTCAGGGGAAAAACTCCCTTCTTTCGTGCGTCAAATGCTTCCCTGTTTCTACCTAATCTGGTCACTGTGCAGTGCCTTCAAAGAGGTGATATATATGTAATAGTGCAATAAAACCTGTTCTTTCCTTGCAGAAATGGGGGCCCCAATATGTACTTTTGGTATTAATTATCCTCATTCCTTCACGGCATCTTTTTCTAAGAACCGTTTTCTGCCCCCAGTTCAGGGATGACCAGTAAATTGTGTGAAACTGCTCCAAAATCTTTATAACTTTCAAGCCAATTATTTAGTGCTATAAATTGCCAATCCAATTAAGGTTTATCACCTTAATCATTTTCTCTCTTTATTTTAAAGGAATATATTGTACACCCAAATTCAGAGGGTGTGTCCAAAACAGAGATCCAGCAAACCCAGTGCAGCTGTCTTTAGCCACAGTAGCCCCTTCTTAGTGTAATTTACCACTGAATTTTTTTTCAAGATTCTTCACCTCCAGGTTCTTCCTCTACCTCTTTTTCTTTCTTATTAAAATAGATTTGTCAGATTTATACTATAGGTTAGCAACCTGTTTTGTTCTGAACATGTAGATTCGTCATTGCTATCGCTTCCTGGTGAGTTGATTCATCATTGAATCATGAGTGTCTGTATTCAAATAATGCTTTTCTGCCTTAATACTGATTCTCCAGCCTTATTAGTGTTTTCCTGTTTTATCTTTTCCCATGTCTTTTCATCTTTAAGCATCATCATGTTTTAGGCGTATCTCTTGCCAACAGCACATACATGAGTTGTGTTTCTTAAAAACCGATCCCTACCTTTGAACAAACCAGTTTAAAATGTCTACACTTGCTGAGAATACTAATATATCTAGATTTTTCTACAATATTTTTCTATTTGTTATGGTTTATCTTAGCTTATTTTCTTTCTCTTCTTCTTCTTATGAGATCACTCCTGCGCTCTTTGATCCTTTCTTTTATATACACTTGTTTAGACAATAGATACCTTCTTTTTTCTATTCTCTGAGCATTACTCTTAAATTTTAAGAGTTTAAAGTCATGATTAAAGTATAAAATGAACCCATTTCTCTTACCCCTGAATAATACAATGAACTTAGAACTGTATTTTCAGCCTCTCCCACTCCCTGTATTGTCACTTAGCATTTTAGTTTCTTGTTATGTGAACAACGGCCTAATCAATCTTGTTTGTTTGTTGTTTTTTTTTAAAGTGCTTCTTTAGATTTACAAACATGTTTACTGTTTTTTTTTTTCTTTGATCATGATCCTTTCTTGGTTTTTTACTTTGGACTTAAAATTCCTGTTTCCTAAATATATTCATTACCAGTTATTTTAGTAGGGGTCTGAAGTTGGTGAACTCTCTCAATCTTTGTTTCTCTGAAAATGCCTTCTCTGTTTCACCCCACACTTGAATAATAATCAAGCTTTGTATATTATTCCAAGTAAATATTTATTTTCCATTGGCATTTTAAAGGCATCCTGTTATTGGGTGGCATCTATTTTTGCTAACGGGGGTCTGCTGTTAGTTTAATTTTTGTAATTCTTATTAGATAATCACATATAATTTTCAAAAGTGTTCATATTTCTTTATTCCACACATCTCTAAAACAGTGTTTCTTAATCTTTTTTTTTTTTCTTTGAGAGGAGGGATTTGCAGAGTTCTGGAAGAATCTGATGGCAGAGGTCAGCCTCACATTCCCCTCTAGACAAAATCAGGAGGTTCAAAGACCTCTTCACATCTATATTTGGATCCTGTTGTGAATCTCTGCTTAGAACTGCCCTCAAACAAAAGAGTATTCAACAAATATATGTTTGTGAAACTAATTAATTAATGGATGTAAGTCTGGATGGAGGTCTAGAGGAATAAAGCAATGGATCCTGGGTAATCCTGGTCAGAAGCCATTATTCAGACATTCTTGTCTGTTAACATTACCGAGAGGAGATTATTTCTAAGACTGTTAATGTGAAATGTTATTCGAACAAAAATGGAACAAATATCACTTCTTCAAAATACAGTTCTACGTTAAAGTGGCAATTCGATTATTATTAATAGTACACTATTAAAAAGATAGCAAATGTTTGCTTTTTTTAAAGTTTCCAAAGCATTTTCACTATATTCTTTTAATTCATTTGATCATCAGATAAACCTAGTGAGGTAAGAATTGTTGCCTTCATTTTTTTTCAGTTGAGGAAACCAAAGCCCTGAGAGGATTTGAGCAATTTGCTTAAAATTATACAGCCAGCCCGGCTGGCGTAGCTCAGTGGATTGAGCGCGGGCTGGGAACCAGATGGTCCCAGTTCGATTCCCAGTCGGGGCACATGCCTGGGTTGCGGACCAGGTCCCTAGTGAGGGCCATGTGAGAGGCAACCATACATTGTTCTTTCTCCCTTCCTTCTCCTCTCTCTAAAAATAAAAAATTATATATATATATTTTATAAAAAAAATTATACAGCCAGATAAGTGGACCCCACTCGCATTTTCACTCCATACTCTCTGACCTCTCTCTGGCTGCTCTTCACTTCTCATCCATCCTTCCCCTTGCCTCGGAGGGTCAGACACCGGTGCTAAGTAGGTGCACACCCAGCAAGGGCAGCCAGATAAAAGGCGGGCGTGCCCAAGCCTCCAGGCGGAACTTCAGACCTGAGTGACCTTTGAGCATGCACCATTCAGATGGAAGCAAAAAGGGAGAAAGGCCTGGGGTGATTTTCCAGGACCATGATGTATGTTACAGAAGAAGGTAGAGTGGGTGATAAACATCCAAGGAGACCTCTCTTACCCATTAAATGACCTTGAATATGACTGCTTCCTCCCCCAGGCTGCTTTCTCTGACTCCATCCTTTCCTATCAAGGTCATATTGCTAGAGTCCTTTCTATTAGACTTACTCTTTACTCTTCTTCCTTACTCTGCATGGCCCTTTTAAATTTAGCAAGGACCAGTTAAAATTCTTCAAAACCTTCATCCTAACTTTCCTCTAGTGCTGGTCAGAACGTACACTGGTACAACTGTTCAAGAAAACTGGAGGTATCTACTAAAGCTAAAGATACACATACCCTAAAATTCCACTCTTGTCTCCCATAGACCTAACTGAAGTGTGTGCCTATGTTTACGAAGAGACGTGCACAGTACATACAGCAGCTTTAATCATAATATCCCCAAACTAGAAACTATCCAAACACTTCTTAGAATGATAAATAAATTGTAATGTATTCACACGATGGGATTCCATACAGCGATGGAGGGCTAACAAATTGCAACATTGTACATGAATTTTACAAGCATGACATAAAATGAAGGCAGCCAGGCACAAAGGGACACACTCTGTGACTTCATTGAAGTTTAGTATAAAACAGGCACAGCTGATCTCTGTTGGTAGCAGTCAGGATAAGAACTACCCTGGGAGGGAGTAGAAATTAGAAGGGGGACAAAGGAGGCTCTGGACCCTTGGTAATGTCCTGTTCCTTGCTTTGGGTGTTGGTTACCTCTTCATTTGTAAACTGTACAGTTATGATATGTATACTTTTATATATGTAAATTATATATTTAATAAGTTAAAATATTTATCTGTACCCACACTGGACAATTTAAACTTACATGTATAAGACTTAGATACACCACACAAATGGACATACAATTCTTGTGCTTATTATCCATCCATTATAGGTAAATTTGACGGCCCTAATCTACTCTCTTAAAAAATAATCTCGGTGAATCACCAGAGCTGTAACTTTAACTTGTCCATTTCATGAGACATTGTATCAGTGGCCTCCCACCACACTACCCAGAGATCAGTAAAGGAATTATGTAAATACAATAGCCAGCCCTGGTGAAACAGCAATTATATATCTTAGCAGCTGTGTGCTTCTGTTCATGTTAGATAATTAGCCAGAAAATTGTTTGCATAATTATTTAACTCTGAAGGCTTATCCAAAAGTCATTAAACTGTTTAAAGTGGTAGAGATCAGAGTTGGTGCTGCTTCAGCACACATAACAAAACCCAAATGGCCTCAGAATTCCATGGATTTCTTCTGTGCAACCAATCATTGCAGCTGGCAGGTCCAAGCTAGCTTTTGCTTTTAAAGTTTTATTATTTTCTCTCTAAAGGACATGTGCGTTGACTCTTTTAAAATGATATACAACCAAAATGAGTTCTTGGGGCTGCCACTGCTATTTCTGATTAGATGAAAGTGTACATGAATCATTGCTTTGGTTATTAAATCCATGTGCTTCGTTCCCTGTTTATGAATAGGAAACACTGAGAAAGAGAAATCAGGAGAGGTTGCAAAGGGAAGCAAAAACAAAGAGGAGAAAGGGAAAACTGACTTTGGAGATTGGTTTGAAAGGTACTTCTGGTTCACCAAAAGTGTAGCCAATCTTATATTTTGGTAGCTTTCCTTCATGGTAACAATATATTTGATAATATGAAGTAATACGAAGCTTCAGTAGGAAATATTTTCTATTCCCTCTTTTTGGAGTGAGGTTAGCCAAAGAACTTCATTCTGTGTACATGGCAAGATATTGAACTGAGCCTAAGTCATTGATGGATGCATGTTGCCTTGTTAGAGCATCATGGGCTTGGGGTCCAAATGCTTGTATTCAAGTCCTGACTAGTTCCTTTCATAATGTGTAACTTCTCGAAGCCTCAGTCCTTGCTTCTGAAATGGGAGCACTGAAGGAAATTAGAGCGAGGCTTCGAGTTCAGATTGGAATCAAAGTACATATGCTCACATCTCAGCTCTGCCCTTATGAGCTCCGTGACCTGGGGCTTGGCATCATTTAACCTTCTGCACTTCTGGCTAATTTTAAGAGCCTGTCTCATCTGATGCTTGAGGATTAGCTAAGATAATGCATATATGGGAACTACTTAAGAACTGCCAGGGACAGAATAAACATTTTATAAGAGGATCCTATTGTTATTTTTACTTCTAACTGCTGTTTGGGAGAATAAAATAACATCATGTACATGAAAGTGCTACTAAAACTGTAAATCCTAGAAAAGATAATTCCCATAATCCTGTCATTTCCTAAAACTATACCATTCATAATTCTCCAGAGAACAAGTGAGAAGAAATTCCCAGTCAAAATTTACTAGGCACAAGTTCAGGTTAGTGCTCCTTGGGGGAAAAACCCCAACTGCATAGCTGCCATCAATTAGTTCCGTCTTCTCAGAGAGCCCACTGCAGACTCAGCTCGTCTGGAAGATGGTGACTGAGTGCTCAAGGGGCAGAAAAGACAAAAGATGGGCAACTGTTGCTCAAGAAACAGCGTCTGCCATTTTTAAAACAGCCTCTTGGGAGTTACTGCCGATGGGTGTGGGGTTTCTTTTGGGGGTGGTATATAGGCTCTAAAATTGATTGCGGTGATGGTTGCACAACCCTGTGAATTTACTAATATCTTCAAATTGTATACTTTACATGGGCAAATAGTATGGTTGTGAGAACTAAATCTCAATAAAACTGTTATTTGAAAAAACAAACAACTTCTTGTATTTCAATTTGTATGACGGGCTGAGAGAGAGAGGCAGAGACAGAGATGGAGAGATTGAGGGAAGAGGGAGGAGAAAAGGTGTTTGGCCTCTTCTGGAGTAGGGCGGGGCTGCCTGCACCAGGACTGAGCCCAGCAGCTCTGACACTGGACGCTAAGTGACTGCGGCAGGTATGGCAGGCGGTGGCAGCCTAAAATTCCCACCGGGCTCTGGGAAGACAGAAAAGAATGACAATTCTCTGCTCAGTTTTTCCCCATTCGTTTCCAAATAAGAAAGCAGAATTTGAAAGGCAGAGGCCAGCCCCAAGGGTGATTTCTGTCAGACACAATGGTGGGCTCTCCCAGCAGGTGGGAATAAGAGGGGAAGGAAGTGGGGTGAGCACCCACGGGACTGCGGTGGGAAGATGCACAAAAGGGGCAGGGATTCCTCCTGAGGGGAGGTGTCCACGGTGCTTAAGACACAGCTGCCAAGCTCTTGGCGTTGTATAGTGTCTTCTGAGGAATAAAGAGGCTGAGCTTTCACAGGGTAGTGGGTGGCTTTCTCCTTGCCCTTCGGATGGCCCCCCAACTGGTCATCAATCTAGTCTACCGGTTCAGCCGGGGCTCAGAGATTAGGGCCCTGCCAGATGCGAGGGTTAACAATTTCCAATGTAAGCAGTGAGAAACCATCATAAAGAGATCCACAGACATGAAAACACAAAAGCTCTGCAAAAGTCCTCCAAAATAAACCACCAGACTGCAGTCTCAGAGACGGGAGATTCTCTGGAGCCCGGCAGGCAGGAGGCCAGTTTGTCCCAACGCCAGCTTGGGGGACCGATTGAGAGAGCTCTCTCCCAGGGGGAGTGGAAGGAAGTGTGAAAGACTTAGTGAGCTTCAGAGAGACCCAGAGAGAACAAGTCTGGTCTTCGGGCATCTGGGCTCTGTCACGGGGCTGCCTTGTGTGTCTTAAAGTGCACCCTTCCTATATACGGCTTTCTGGGGAGATGGACTTTAATTAATAGTATACCTTTGTTAGTTTTAACCAAAAGTTACAAAAAGGGGCATGTTCTAAAATATTTTAAAAGATTAACCTAGTAGATAGAAGTTTAAGGAGAAGCACAATATTTAAATAGTCTCAAAGTATATATCTCCCTGCTAGGTTTTTATTAATTACAAAGAGAAAGATAACATTTTGATTACGAGGACTGATCAACATCAGGTGCTTCCCAGTGCGATGCCTGAGAAAGAGCCCAGGTTTCTTGCATGATATTTCTGCCGAATTTGCTTAACTTGAAAATGGCTATGAGGAAATCCAAATTAAGGGGCGTTCTGAAAAATCAGTGGCCAGTACTCTTCGAAAATGCCAAGGTCCTAAAAGGTCAAGACAGGCAGAGGAAGAGTTCAAGGTTAAACTAAAGAGACCAAAGGCAATGCCTGATCCTGGGCTGGATCTTTTCGTCATGAAGTCTAGCGTCAGGACAGTGGGGAAATTTGCATGAGGACTGGAGATTAGCACTGGTGTTGTACTCATGTTAATTTCATGGTTACAATAATTTTACTGTGTTTATGTGAGAAAATGCCCTTGTTTTTAAGAAATACACTAAAGTAGTTAGGGGCAAAGAGGTGACATATCTGTTCTCAAATGGTTTTAGAAAATAGTAATGATAATAATTATATATAATCAGGGAATAATTAAAGCACAGTGCTACAAATTTGAGGAATTTACATGAAGATCATAGAAGATCCTTTTGTCCTGTTATTTCAATTCCTATTGTAAGTTTGAAATATGTTTTTTAAAAAGTTATTTAAAAAATACTAAATTTCCTAGGATGAAAAAATGAGGTAAATCCTCCAAAAGGTGGGTGCAGATGTGGGTGAAGCCTGTTTACGGAGGCTCCGCACACAGCACCGTGTTCCTGGCAGAGCGCTGGAATTCCAGAGAAGCCTCCTTCAGGAGGCTGCGCCGTGGGTTGCTAAACTGATCTCTTCCCCGAAGGGATCCAAACTGTTTCATGGTTAGGGGAATGCGAAACACGCCCCTGACACTCAACATTTGGAAATAATATCTAATGTGATAGAGAGGCCGGGCACCCTGTCCAAGGAAATTATTTCCCATCCTCCTCCTGTGTGAGGCATCGAAGGGCTGTTGTTTGAATTATTAACGAGATGCAGATGAAAACTTAAATGACAATATATAGGCTCTTGAAATGTCTTCTTAGTATATCTCGGCTACCTCCTCCTTCTTGTCCAATTTTCCTTTTATCGGTTTTATGTTTATCAGTTCATTAGCTGCTATCCCCAAGTCACCATAAGAAGAACCTTAGGACTTTGTAGTTCATCATTTGCCAAATGCTTTTAGGAACTTCAGTACAACGGTGTGCCCTCCCCACTGTCTCCACCCCCTGCAAGCTGTATTTTTAACTGGTGAAAGGAATGAAAGGGAAAGGAAGGGAAGAGATTTAACAAGTGGTTTACAGCAATACCTCGTTTAATCCTCACACAGTCTTGGAAGGGAAGTGGAAACATCCTTGACAGATGGAGACTGAGGTGCAGAGAGGTTAAGGAGAGGCTAAGACCACACAAAGCATAAGGAACAGAGAACCGAGATTCAATAGCCTGGTTTGTTTAACACTGCTGCTTGCACTTTACGTTTAATACTAATGAAATCTGATTTGTTCATTTCTCTTTAAAAATACCACTTTTTAAGTGTGGAGCGATTATATTGAAAAAAAAAAAACATAGAAAACTTAGAAAACATCGAAAACCACAGTAAAATAAAAATCCATCCATGCTACCACACACAGTTAACCTGCATGGTTTGGAAATCAAACCTAATTAAAAATAGCACACAGTAATCATTATTAACAATCCAAATCTGATATTGGGTATCTTTTCTCTTTTAAGTAAATCACATTTCAACAACAACAAAAAATTGCATTTTAGGTGATCCAGGCCAGAACTCTCCTTTTTGGGGGATGAGATCACTTCCGCCTAGCAGGGATGTGGAAACATCAACTTTTTCAACTAGAAGGGAAGCTGTATCATATGACCTGAAAGCTGCCTTTTAACTCAAAAATTTATTGATTTGGAGGCTTGTGTTTATGTGTGTGTTTGTTTTGCCTGTGCTGCTGGCCTGGATTTCTAAACTGGACACTCACAGTTTGTCTATATCCAAGAAAGTGGAAACTTCTACCCACTGATACAATGAATTTTTGTTTTGTTTTTTAAATTTTTAATATATTTCTTAGTTATTTTTTTTTAGAGAGAGGGGAAAGGAGGGAGAGAGAAACATTGATCGAGTGCCTCTTGCATGCCCCCAACTGGGGATGTGGCCCACAATCCAGGCATGTGCCCTGACCGGGAATCAAGAAGATGACCTTTCTGTTTGCAGGCCAGCGCTCAACCCGCTGAGCTGCACCAGCCAGGGCATATACAATGAAATTTCGAATATGGCACCAATCCATCAGTCCTTTCCACATCTCTAGTCTAAACAGCATACACAGAGGTTAAGAAAATGGGTTTCAAAGTCAGACACTCTTGGGATCCAACTTGAGATCGACTACTTTCTAGCTGTGGAATGCTGGGAAAATTATTAAATCTCTCTAGAACTCCTTCCTTCTTCCATGAAATGGAGGTAAGTATAAAAAATAACTGAAAATACTTCAATGAGACAATGCATGTAGAGGGTTTTGTACGTTTCCTGACACACGGGGAGTGCCTAACAGATAGTTCTTACTCTCAGTAAATGCTGGGATTAATGTGGGTGGATAGCATCCCATTGTGAAATAAGTGTAGGTACAGGAGTAAAACAGGAACAGGTCAAATCTTGGCATAGTTTTTCTACTTACACGCTATGTGGTCTTGGTCAAGCAACAAACTCTATGTACTTCAGTTTCCTTGTTGGGAAAATATGATAATAGCGATTCAATTCAGTTCTATTTGACTCACGAGCTTAAGCTCTTAACTACTGCCCTGCGTGTGAAAATGACACCTGCAGGGCTGAGGTGACAGCACTCTGTAGGGAAGTGGCGCCCAGATGGATTCAGTGGCAGCAGACAAGGTACTAACAGTGGAAGCAGACATTGTTAGCGCTGCAGGCACACTTGTATTTGCCATAGTCGTCATTTGGTGGTCTAGAATGGTATCGAAAGACAGAGCCTGGCCGGTCTGGAAAGGTGATCAGGGTTGAGCAAACTGGTGGAGACGTAGCACGGACATGGCCCTGGCAGCAGGGTGGGCCCTGGTGGCAGGGTGGGCCCAGGCCGGGCACACGCACTCCAGCTCGGAGTCTCCACCTGTGTGAGGTAGACAATGGCGGGAGAGAGTAGTTTCCACGTTTCATAGGTTTGTTTTTGTGTTGACCACCCCAAAGGAGAAATTGAGTATCTAATGACTCTAATAAGATCCTTTAGGGTACCCTGGTTCTGAGCCACTTCCCCTCTTTGATCATACATTGTCATCTGTCAAACGATGATGAGACTACCTCCCTCCCCATCCCTGGCAGGGACCACTTTCTCCTGTGTTTCCTGAATGCCTAGGGTGGTGCCTGACCCTATGATAAGGATGTAAGTCTGTGCTTGGTGAATGCTAAAGAAAGGCAGTGGGAGGAGATAGGTCTCTGCCAAGGCATCTCCCCTCTTACTATCAACAAACAACCCTTTCAGATAAACCAAAAACACAGAGTAGAGGCTGTTCGCCAGCTCCATTCCTGGGAATCTGTGCAGCTTCCCCCAGAGGAAGGCTCTTTGAGAATGGAGAACACCTGGGGTATCCACATGCTCTTAGGCATAGAGGAAATCGGCCTGCAACATTTGCAAGTAATGGATAGCTCAGCACCTCTGAATTCCCCGTGGGGTGCCAGCTGAGACTCCCTCAATGCTCACAGACCAGAACGTGATACGCAGGAGGGGGCGTTGGGCTTGACCATGATGGCAAAACCCAGCCTCCTTAAGTATTTCTCCACGCTGCTCACCAGCCACCCATGGGGGCTATTTTTTAGCATCAATGAAACTGTAGCCTCTGGTTTTGCGCTTCCACCTCCCATTCCCCCTCCCTCCCCAGTCCACATCATCATCATCATTCACTGCCTTTATTAACAGCCCTTCTGCGGGCCTCTGGTCATCTGCACATGGCAGTGGAAAGGTGACACTCCTGCTCCAATGTCATAGGGAAGTGCACCCCACTCCTCTCAGCCCCCAAGTGCCTTCACCACTAGTTTTACTTAGTTACACACACACACATACACCACACTTACAAGTCACTATTTTCAGCCAAGGGGTAGAGAGCTAGTTAATGTGCAAATATGACTAGAGATTGGGAGCGCCTTAAAGCTATTTCAGTCCAGATTCTCCTGCCAATTCTTCAGGGTTGGGGCATTCAGAAGCAGATACTGGCACTGTGTTTATGCCTAGAGAGGGGTGGCTTTGGAAGGGGGCAGCCTGAGACAAGGATTTGCAACCAGGAGCAGGCCTGGAAGACAGCCTTCTGAGAAGACCTGGGGAAGGGGAGCATCTTCAAGGTCATGTTTCTTTACCCAGAGCCAGCCTGCTGCTGCCTTCCAAATATTTGTAGTAGGATGCAGAGAGTCATCCCCAAAACTGAGCTCAAATAGAAAAGGCGTTGGAAAAAAAGTCAATGTGAGTGACAGAATTCCTTGAGGCAAAATCTCCCGCACCAGATGGGAGAATACGTGGCCTCATTAGCCAAGCCCACACAGCTCTCAGGGCTGCGTGGAACCAAGGCTTGGCCGCAGCTGCGGAGGGTCGGTTCTCAAGGTCTGAGTCCAGGAGTTCATCCACACTTTCCAGTGTACTTGGAGACAGCCGCGAAGGCAGCACAGTCCAACAGGGCGCCCCCTGCTGACTGACTTCACACTCCCAACACCTCGCAGTCACAATTTTTCAGGACTAGAAAAACAAAGAAAAGTAAAACTGATGAGTAGAAAAAAGATTTGTGTAAGAAAAAAGATTTGCTGTTGAACTGCTCTTCGGGTGTTAGCAATCTCATTATTAATTTCCTGCGGCAGAGTCTTGAGTCACAATGCTTTCATTTCTAACTCAGCCACCCTCATCTGGGTAGACGGCAATGCCATCTTAACCCTCATTTCCCAAAGGCATTTTTCCTGTTCTTGCTCTTGTGTAAAATGACACTATTCTTTCCTGCTGGGTTTCCAAGGAGCCAGAAAGGCTGCTGTCTGACTTCTTGAACTAACGAGTTCACTGTTGGGATAGCACCTAGAAAGATGGGAGCTGGGGACCTCCTGGCTTGCTTTCAAAGGGTGTTGTTTATGAGAGCGCTGTAAGCCATGATCAGAGCAAGACAGCAGAGGGTTATAAAAAGAAGTATGTATTGCCATTTGGGGTGAAGCGATGGGGTAATCTTACTGAGGAGTCCCTCAACAACATTATTAAAGCTTCAAACGTACAAAGACGCTTAAATGAGTTGATGTTTTCAAGTCCGGGGAAAACCAAACAGAAACGAATATGGGAGACTGTTTGAATGATGAGGTGCTGTACTTGACTTGCAGAAATGACTTTCAAGGTCCCAAAGATGGGAGGAGTGGGAATTGCTCATTTCAAGACTTCAGAAATTTTCATCTTGCTGTTCTCGTGAAAGAAAGCAAATCTGTCCTTGGGAGAACTTGTAAGACAGCCTTCTCTTTAAAAAAAAATCTCAAAAAACAGATTAAGTGCCACAAAACTTTGAAAGAACTAAGATCAACTTGGTGTTTGACAAAGCTAATATAAGAATGGTAATCAATCCCATGGCAATGGAAATTTTAAATTTAAAATAAGCCTCAACAAAGCCTTTGAACCTTCAAACACTTTATCCTTAAGAAATTAATGGGTCCCTGAAGAAGTCACATTTCCTTTTCTGTTTCTGTAATATATACTTCAATTACATTAATCAACAATGCAGCAAAATAACTGACACCAACCAACTTCCAAGTCGCATTTCCAAACCAAATGCCCCTTTTCTCCGGCAGAGACTTAGCATTTAAAGACAACTGACTGAGGTTTATATCAGCATGAACAAATATTTGGTAAAGCTGGGTTTTCCCACTGTGTTGTCGCCTTTTGCTCGCCCAGAGTGGTTTCCCATCCGTTTCTGCCTCCCCCTGTCATTTCTGTTGAACGTGGTAAACGGTCTTGCCGAGGGAGATATTATGTTAAACTGTCCTGCGTTGCCTGCGAAGATGCTGAAACACCCTTCAGGTGGGTCTCCTTTTAAAGCTCACTGGGATTTGTGAGACAGTTTGTTTTTCCCCATCGAAAAATCAGCTGAGGTTTCTCTGGTTCCCTGTGCTCTCCTTTGCTCGGGACAAAATAAAAAAAATGAAGTTTCATGACATTCATCTTTTTAGACGTGATTTTCTTTGTAAATTGGATTTTCCTTTTATTGCACGTACCCTCAAGTTGATTCCTAGGAGAGTTTTGGTTTCACTTAACTTTTCTCAGAGAAAGTGACTCCGAGGGCCTTTCTTTTTCATTTTGGTTTTTTTTTCCTCTCTCTCTCAAAAATAAACACCTTAGAAATAAAAAAACCTCGAAATATTAATTTTACTCGTGTAGTATTATACACACACATGCATACACAGATCCTTAATTTTCTATTTGGGTATTTCCCTGTCTACCTGGGAGTGATCACTGTCAGTCCAGTGGAAGGGAGGTCACTTCTCCTTTTCGCTAATAGTTGATGGGAGAACGCTGTTGACACTCAGGGTGCCGCAGAGATGGCCAGTCTCACCCTGGGGCTCTTTCAGCCCCTGGTGGACATTTCCACAGTTACCATCTCCTCTCCACAAGGCAGAGCTTCTATGTTCATTTCACTGAGACCCTGGCCTTACCCATCATCCTAGGATACAATCTAATAAAGTCATCCTTCCTAAGGTGAATTGCCTCTTTCAGGGACTTTTAGGTTTTAATGGGGAACTTCCTGAGGAAAAAAACCAAATTATTATAGTTTCTAAGGTGGAATTATCTGCACAGGGCTGTGCACAGAATTTTCATAGCTTGTGGAATAAGGTAGATCTTCAAGTCCTATCAACTCAGCAGCTTCAAACATTACATTTACAAGGCTTAGGCTTTGTAAAAATAATTATGGACTATCAAGTATTTCAGAAGTTCCATTACTTGGAGTTCAACATACTGCAGGAGAATTCCATGCTAGGAGAGGCCTGTTGCGTGATCGACACTGCTGTGGATACTCACCTCGTTTTCAAATCTGTTAGTCACCAAAGTGGAAATCAGGGCATTTGGTACCACACACAGTTCATCTGGACACAGGGGCTTTTCACATGGGCATTTCAATCAAAAGCTAAGATGTGGAAATTCACGATTCAGTTGGCAAGGCTGACAACCCCCTCCAGTCCTACCTAATGGAATCGAGACACTTGAATTCCTTCCCTCCAGCTCCTGGGAGAAGAGACTTTTTTTCATATGCTCTTTCCTTCCGTGACTTGAGTATCACTTTTGTTGTTGCATACACGTGCTTTTGTGACTTTCTCCTACAGGCGTACCTCTTTTCATTGCACTTCGCTTTATTGCACTTCACAGATATTGTGTTTATTTATTATTTTTACAAATTAAAGGTAAGGCCCTCTACCAGCAAAGAGATTCTGACTCCCTTTATTGTGATACTCACTTTAGCCCCATGGTCTGGTACCAATCCAACAATATCTCCAAGGTATGTCTGCATTTCATAAGAGTGGCAATATACGTAAATAGACCAAGTTGGATGAGACTGTCTACCCACAGAATCCCACCCAAAGAGAAACTGTTTGGGTCCAGATCTTCACTAGAGCTCCAAACTGCAATTCAATAAAAGGACTCTGTGAACAGAAGTAGGTTCAGATCATGCCCAGAATTTGCACATCAAGAAAGGAAACGCTACACGCTCGGCTCCTCAACTTGGCCACAAGCACAGCTCAATCTTCCACAATCCCTGGGAAAATGAGGTGTGACATGTTCTTAGCAGGAGCTGACAATTAAGGCAAGCGAACAATCATGCAAGGCAGGGGAGTGGGAGTTCGTGCTGCTTAGCCGCACGCCTCAGGTGTTTGTGAGTGGGAGGCCCAGGGCCAAGTGCTTTCAACCACCCAAGAAGCTGGGGCTCCTGAAATCTACAACCCTATGGCATGGTATTCTGTTTATTATCATGGAGGCTGCCCCGTTCCTTCCAACTATTTCCTTTGGCACGATAAGGATTTCGTGAGGTGCCAGGGGAGATATAATTTATTAGAATCAAGTAATGATTTGTAATATTTAAACTATTCCATTAAACCAGGAAGCAGGTCAGAAACTAACCTTTAAATGCAGCCAAGGGAGAAAGTCAGCCCAGCAGCTTAAAATATATATCTTTTACAGGAAGCATGGAGCATATAATTAGCTGTAATTTCTGCAACTACTGTCAGGAAGCTCTAGTTTTTGGCTGATAGGCAGTGTTATCTCCTGATGGCCTGGGAAATCAAATCCTAGGGTTACATTCCTGGCTCCCACATGGACCCATGTGGGTGGCTTTTAGGGAGAAAATGTGCAAAGGAGCAAAGAAAAGGAATGGGCAGGGTGGGGCTGGGAGCTGAAGGAGTTACAGGGAGGGGTCTGGGGATAGCCTCTTTGATTCTTGTGTAAGGAGTCTCTGGATGTAGTGAATTACATTTCAACATATTCTGATTTCCAGCGTGGACATTTTCAAGGTTTAATATACTGGGCAAAAGCTGTGCTCCTTGGCTCCTGCTGGTAGTTGTGGAGGAAGTTAAATGTGCTGCTGTTAGAGGATCACTTTTATTTTTGGCTGTTTCAACAAGCACCGATTTTTTTTCACTATGAATATGTTTTGCAGTGGGCAAGTCTCAGTCTGGTAGAGGCATTAAAAATTAGTAAAGGTGGAAATGCTTTGAAACATTTGATCTCTTCTCAAGGAAGCTGAACAGAGGGGAGGGGAGTCCCTCAGGAAGCCTTGCTGTGTGGACGCACATACACCAACAATGAGGTTTTCTTCAGTACCTCCTATGGCCTTGAATTCTCCCCTCTAGTTAGGCACCAAAGGGGTGAAAATCCAGCTCTCCTTTCTGACATTTGATCTAAATCTACCAAAGTCTCAGGGGAGGCCGGGGAGGCTCAGATGGGGAGCAATAGAGCAAAAACAGCCACTTGGTTGTAAATAAATCTAATTTTTGTCCATTGCAAACAGGGCTGGTTTGGTTTGCTGGGAATGGATTGCTCTCTCCCTTTTGTTTTTCTGCAGACTGTCAAAGCCTGCCTCACCTTGCCCTCTGAACCACAGAACCAGCCAATTATCCAACAAAGAGTTACACTCACAGAAATGCACCCTGTCTTTAACAAGAGACACAGTAATTGGCATTTAAAAAAATTATGTCTCCCAGTTATTTATCAGGATTCTGCAGTGTATTAACCCCTTTCCTAATTATTTATAAAAAAATTCTGCAGTCTTTTGGGGAAAGAAGAGATATGATTTTAAAGGATGTAATCTGTAAAAATAGTGTAATCTTAGCCTAGCACCAGAAAAGCCCAAATACCATTTCTCTCTTCTGCTTCCTGGAATGAGTTCTCTTTGATGGCGATCACGTTCACACGTGTATTATACTGACATCCCCCAGATAACCCATCTTGAATTACAAACTCGGGCATCTTCCAGGTACCGAGGAGGAGAGGATAAAGCAAGAAGGTGAACAAACACTCATTAGATGAGAAATGGAAAAGCAAGGGAGCATCTTTGCAGGGACCTCCATCGCCAGTATTTACCCGACATTCACAATACACAAATAATTGCCTCCCAGCCCTGACTTGGTCAGATAAATCTGCTCACTGCCTAATAGAAACAGCCCGAGACCATTTCTCGGAAGGCTCCCATCTCTTCCACAGCAGCTGCTCATCTCTAATGTAACAGTTCTGTGCTGTCCTCCAGAGTGGAGCGGCATTGTCCCAGCTATGAATAAATCATTAACCTATTTTATTAATAAGGCGAAGCTAACAATACTCCTAACCTGGCCCTGCCCTTCCTTCCAGCAGGGTTTCAGAAACAAGAGCCACAGATCTTCCTGTGGGGGAAAGGCTGGAAGCCTGAGGGATGCGCAGGCAGGATCTGGGGTGTGAGGCGCCAGCAGCTGTTGGCAGATGAGACTGAGGGTTAGTCTGAAGCCTCAGAGGTTCGCGGCTGATGAGAGTCTGCTTTCCACAGAGGCAGCTTCCCTGGGAGAGCGCGGCTTCCGTGGGACCACGGGAGAGGAGGGCACTGTGCAGTGTGTCAGAGGGAGAGTGTGGGCAAGGAGGAGCAGAGAAACAGCTTACCTTGGTCTCATTTTTAAAGTAAAGAAACAACAGGTTTTAGCCCTGGCTGGTGACTCAGTTGGCTGGATCACTGTCCCATCCACCAAAAGGCTGCAGCTTAGATTCCCTGTGAAAGCACAAACCTAGGTTGCCAGTTCCATTCCCCACTGGGACGCATTTGGGAAGCAAGTGATGGGAGGCAGCATATGGATATTTCTCCCTCTCTCTCTCATCAATACACATACTCCCATGCAAGTATATTTTTAAGGGAAAAAGAAACAATTTTTAGAAAATTGTTCCTTCAGAAATAATATCTTTATGTTGTCTCGCCTCTTGTGTGATCTCAAATTGCACCTCCCCCATTGGAAGCGGGTGGAAACAGATTATAAATTTTATTTTAAGAAACTTTATTATACATAAAGTACCTTACTGTGTCATCAGTTCTGTTATACCATTGGCTGAGTTATATTTCTTATTGTACTGGAGGCAAGTGAGAGAAACCCAACTTACATAAATTTAAGCAATAAGAAAAAGGGAGAGGCTGCTGACCCTGGTAAAGAATGTTTCAACGGGCGGGACGGACTTTAGGATGGGCTGAATACAGGAGTTCGAAGAACGCATCAGACTGTTCTCTGTTTCTCTCCAGGCCTCATTTTCAGGGAGACTTTTCCCCATGCAGACTCCCAATGGGAGGCTGTTGAGGTTTTAGACACCCAGCTGCTCCCTGCACTAGCTGAAGAGAGGACTTGATATTCCCATGGGGACTCTGATGAGGAAAGTCTGGAGCATCTCCGACCTACTCTTCTCCGATCTCTCCACTCTGCAAATGATAGCCAGGGGCCACCCAGGGCTCCACCGGGACCCTCGGAGCCTTTCTCGGTTCCTCCCTTTCCTGCACCCTCTGCTCAAAGCTACCAGCAAGTCCTATCAGCTCTATCTGCAAAAAGTATTCCAACCACTTGTCACCATTTCTGTCACTACCACCCTTGTCTGAGCCACCAGCACCTTTTGCCTGGACCAGGGCAAGAGTCAGCATGCAGCAACTTCTCTCCCTACCAACACGCTTGCTCTCCCCAAACCATTTCTCCATGCTTAGCTATAGGGATCATTTTCAAATGATCATAAGTGGGACTGTGTCTGTATCTGATTAAAATCTTTTAAAAGTACTTTCTCACTGTTCTAAAGGCTGGAATTCTAAAATCAAGGTATTGGCAGGACTGGTTCCTTCTGGAAACTCTGAGGGAATATCTGTTCCATATCTCTCTCCTACCTTCTGGAGGATGCTAACAATCCCTGGTGTTCCTTGGCTTGAAGCTGCATTACTCCAATCTCTGCCTCCTTCACTCCCTGGTGTATCTCTGTGTCCAGATCTCCCTCTTATAAGGATACCAGCCATTGGGTTGGGTACTACTTTAAGCCAGTATGACCTCAACTTGATTACATCTACAAAAACCCTAATTTCAAATAAGATCACAATTACAGGTACAAGAGGATAAGACCTGAATATAACTTTTAGGGAGACACAACTCAATTCAGTACACTTATACCCTCTGGCCTCCCAAAACTCACATGGGCAAAATACACTCACTTCCTTCCCAAATCCTTAAAAGTCTTAACTTATTCTGGGATCAACTCAAGTCTAAAATTTCATCTAAATATAAAGTCCCAATCTTATCTCCTAAATCATCTAAGTGAGGTGTCTAGGTGAGACTCTGAGCATGATTCATACTGGAGAAAAATTCCTCTCCATCTGTGGACCTGCGAAACTTAGGAAACAAATTATCTTTCCAAAATACAATGGTGGGACAGGCTGGTGAGAGGCATTTCCATTCTAAAAGTAGAAATTGGGAAGAAAATGGGGGTTTCATGTCCCAAACAAGCCTGAGACCCAGCTCAGCAAATTCCATTAGGTTTCAAGGGCCCAGAATAGTCCTCTGTGGCTCTAGGCTCTGTCTGCTGGGCCAGCTGGCAGCCAGGCCCCACCCCTCAGGAAATTGTAGGAGGACCTGGCTCCCTTGGAGAGGGGGCCGAAGGGAGGGTGGCATGCATTGAAAGGAGAAAATGGAAAATATCTGAAAATAAACTACTCGTTTTTACATGTTGCCGAGGATGAAACCTGAGGAGGGTCCCTCGGACTGGCTTTAGCCGCATCTGCAGCTGCAAATGCTCTGGCAGCCCCTGAGCTGCCCTTGAGGCTAGGAGAAGGGAAGGAAGGAGACGGTCCCGCAGCTGGTAAATTGTTTATGCTGGAGGTTAGGGGACAAGCCGGGATGATTTCGTGGGTTCGCAGCCTGCACAAGGCCCCACACTTAGAAGGGCCCCATAGTTGGTTTAAAGCTCTTCTGTCACCATCTTGAAATTCTTAATATTAGAACAAGGAACTCCACATTTTAATTTTACGCTGGGCCCCCTAAATAATGTAGCTGGTCCTGAGGATAATCACTACCCTACACTTAACTTACGACAACTGTTTTTAGACATAAGAAAAAAAAAACCCTGGAATTGGTAGCAAATTATTGACGTGGTTATTTTCACAATGCGGGATTGAGGTCCTTTTAGGTTTCCTTTTTTGGTCTTTTTGCTCATCTATATTTTCTAATTTTCTATAAAGAATATGCATTACTGATGTAGGGGACAATATTTTTAAAATAAGCTTTGTAAATTATAGATAAAATAAATTCCTCCTCAAGTATCTTCTCCATCTCCAACTTGACCAGGTGAGTCCTATAGGCCTTGTTTTGTAGGTAGAGTTTACAGGGAAGGAGTCCGCTATGGGAAAGAAGCCGTGTCAGTCAAGAATGCCCCCCTTCAGGCCCCGGCTGGCGTAGCTCAGTGGATTGAGCGCGGGCTAGGAACCAGAGGGTCCTGGTTCGGTTCCCAGTCAGGGCACATGCCTGGGTTGCGGGCCAGGTCCCCAGTGAGGGCCATGTGAGAGGCAACCATACATTGCTCTTTCTCTCTCCCTTCTCCTCTCTCAAAAAATAAATAAATAAAATCTTAAAAAAAAAAAAAAGAATGCCCCCCTTCAGAAGAATAAAATGGAGCAAAAACAGCCTCTTCAACAAATGGTGTTGGGAGGTCTGGACAGCTACATGCAAAAAAATGAAACTTGACCACCAACTTATACCATACACAAAAATAAACTCAAGGTGGATAAAAGACTTAAATATAAGTTGCGACACCAAAAAAGTCCTAGAGAGAAGAACATAGGTAGGAAAATCTCAGATACTTCACACAGCAATATTTTCACCAATATGTCCCCTAGAGCAAGGGACATAAAGGAAAGAATAAACAAATGGGACTTCATAAAATAAAAAGCTTCTGCACGGGTAAAGAAAACATCAGGAAAATGAAAAGGGAACCAACTGTATGGGAAAATATATTTGCAAATGATACCTCAGACAAGGATTTGATCTCTAAAATATATAAGAAACCACACGATTACACTCCACGAAGACAAACAACCCAGTTAAAAAATGGGCGAAGGACCTGAACAGACACTTCTCCAAGGAGGACATACAGAGGGCCCAGAGACATGAGAAGATGTTCACCATCACTAGCCTCAGAGAGATGCAAATTAAAACCACAATGAGATACCAATTCACACCAGTCAGAATGGCTATCGTAAACAAATCAACAAACAACAAGTGCTGGTGAGGATGTGGAGAAAAGGGAACCCTACTGCACTGTTGGTGGGAATGCAGACTGGTGTAGCCGCTGTGGAAAACAGTATGGAATTTCCTCAGAAATCTAAAAGTGGAACTGCCTTTTTACCTGGCAATTCCACTACTTAGGGATTACACCCTAAGAATCCCGAAACTCCAATTCAAAAGAACCTATGCACCGCAATGTTCATACCAGCACAATTAACAATAGGCAAGTGCTGGAAACAACCTAAGTGCCCATCAGTAAATGAATGGATCAAAAAACTGTGGTACATTTACACAATGGAATTCTATGGAGCGGAAGGAAAAAAGGAGCTCCTACCCTTTGCAACAGCATGGATGGAACTGGAGAGTAGTATGATGCTAAGTGAATAAACCAGGCAGTGAAGAACAAATGCCATGTGATCTCACCTATAAGTGGAAACTAATGAATAGAACAAACAAATGAGCAAAAAATAACCAGAGACATGGAAATAAAGAACAAACTGACAGTGACCAGAGGGGAGGGAGGAGGGAGATAATGGAGGAAAAAAGGGGAAGGGTGGTCATGGAACATGTATAAAGGACCCATGGACAAAGCCAAAGGTGGGTAGGATCCAGGGTGGGGCCGAGGGGAGTGGCTGGGGGAAAATGGAGACAACTGTACTTGAACAACAATAAAAAACTAAAAACAAAAATAAATAAAAAAATACAATTTAAAAACAGAATTTCCCCCTTGGAGGCAGCCGATGGATGGAGGGTCATTAAACGTGGAGCCTACCAGGTCCCCAAGCTGTCTCCACAGAGACTTCCCCGAAGATAGGAAAGACAAACACCCCTTCGGTACTCACACCCGCTCCTTTATGAAGACCGAACTACCGATTTCTGTTTCTGTGCCCGTTGCCCACGTGTTACAGAAGAAAACCATGCAGCTCTGCCCGCGGGCAATGCTGCACGTTTCTGAGTCCAGCCTCGGTGGGGCCCAGTGCTCGTCAGCATACCCTGTCCCCCTGCTTGGAACCATTTCCCGTTTTCCACAGCACATGCCAAACTTAACTCTGCCCTCCTCAACCCTGAGTAAACAGTCGTTCTTCTAACTACCTCAGGAAAATGAAGGGCATTCAGTGAGAACTTGCAGCTCTCCTCTAAGCTTTTCTTTAAAATGTCTCCCTCACCTCTGACTTCTCCCCTTAAACTTCCAAATGAATAAGGTCCTGTTTCTCTTTCCGTGAGACAGCATGGTGCCATCATCCCCCAGAGTCAATTTCCAGGCTGAGAAACCCAAGGTCGTCCTCATCCAATTCTTTGTCATGCAATATGCCTTTCAGGATTGAAAAAAAAAAATCCCTATTCATGCATGGTATGATTTTCTGGACTTTGAGGATATCTATGCTTATATGATAGTTAACATGCTTTAATCTATGAATGAATTAGCTCTTTTTGTCTGTCTAAGCTCAAAGCTTACCTTCTGTATCTTTTTGTCGCTGGTATGACCTATGGTAGCCAGTATCCAAAGAGGGTCCCCAGTGAACCACACCTCTCAGAATATTTGGCTTTGTGTAGTCCCCGTCTTTCGAATCTGGGCTGGCCCTGTGACTCACTTTACCCCACAGAATACACTGAGAGTGACATTGTGCACACAGAAAGTCTACACATTGAAAGACATTCTAAGTGGTTGAAATTGTAAAATGTATCTTTACTTACACAGTTTGAATTTCTTTTGGGAAGTTCCATCCTAACCTTTGAAGGCCTGGCCCTGGGCTGCCATTCAAACACTGCCTATGATCTTGTAAGTTTAGCCGTTGTAGTTTGCCTGACATTTTTGTAGACCTCATTCATATTTAAACTACTTCAATATGGATATAGTAGTTATGGCCTAAAACACAGAATGTCTTTTAAAATTAATGTGTTTTGATTGCTGTGAATGCCCTGCCTGGTGCTCAGGCAATTCGTAGATGATATGAGGCCATTCTTCCAGGGTTTCAGGCTGTTTTGCAAGTATATTATTTCTAGCAATGCTTTGCAAGCTTTTGAAAATAGTAGTCTACAATGCATGCCAGGGGGAAATGCCAATTTGACAGATTGAAAAGAAAACTATAACAAACCACCATCTTTGTTAGCATTTTGAGGTACCAAAATCTTTGTGAAATTGTACACACCATTGATTTCCTCAGGCCTGCATGTTTCCAAGTAGTAACATTACAAATCAGAATTCATAGGCCTGCAGAAATATCTGCAAAGCTCTCGTGAGTCCCCAGCAATGGCTGTCCACTCCAGCAGGTGCTCCCTCTTCTCTGCTGTCTTTCCCCAGGAACCTGACGCTGCTGCCATAACTTCCCGGAACAGACGTTTTCCCCTCAGCTGAGGCACCAAACCCTCCATATGCCAAACTGTTCCGTGTTCTGTTTCATTTCACATCCTGTTAGGTAAACATAGCTGTGCTCCTTGGACAAAATTTTTGTAAAGTTTTCCTAAAACAAACCTTTCAGATTTACTTACCGCTCCACTGCTTTCCACAGGACTCACATACAGACTCACTGGGCTCCGAGAGGACTCGTCTTCACGGACGTGAAATGACAGACACCGTTCTCTTCTCAGGGCTACTCTACCCCCCAAACCCCGAAGTTTTAGGGTTAGATCACACTTTTTGAGCTTTGTCTCCCCTTCAGAAGAGGTTTTTTTCTTTTCTGGTAGAATCTTCTAGCTGACTTGTTCCACCAACTCAGGAATACACAGCCAGTCTGAATTGTAATCACATACCCGCTTAGGTTCAAAGTGGGTTTCCCATCACAAAGATGTATTATATAATTGCACGAGACTCTGAAGACCTGAAATGTAGGAATTTTTCACTACATTCCCTTCATGGGGAATGCAAAGAAAATGGAAGTGGGAGTGCAGAACCTAGGTGTATTCCAAACTTACTCACTCATTTGTTGGATAACTCAGGTAAGCCAGTGAACCTCCTCAGCCTCAGTTCCCAGATGATTTCAGTGATATCAACCCATAATTCTGCCTGATGACCAAAGAGACACGGTTTTCCTTCTCTACATGCTGAGAACACCCATCCCAGAGAGGGATGTATACATGGATGAAGTCAAAACAGGCTCCCTCCTCATTAATATAATTCATGCTGCGATGATGCATGGAGAACAGGTGGACAGTCTAGTCCTCGGAAGGTAGCATGGAATCTGTGAAACATGGAAGGTAGGCATGGAAAATGCAAGTGCAAGGCAAAAAACTTTGACTTCTTTTCTAAAGCAAGATGCAGCAGAAAAAGGTGAGAATGAGACATGTAAGTGAGACAAAGGTAATTCCTCCTGAACTTCCTAGTGGACTAAGGTAGGACACTCTTTTAGGATTAAGATGAAGAAAGACTGTTCTCTTGGATGGTATGAACTGAAGGTATCTTCTCAAGACTAAAGAGAAGCCCAGCTGTGTCCCTAAGGCTAGAAGGGCTCCACATAATAAAATAGCAACTAACATATGGAGCACCTGCTTCATACCAGACACTGAGCTACGCATTTTATGTGTATGAATACATCCATGACATATTACTATTATCACTCCATTTTAAAGATAAGGAAACTGAAGCATAAGGAAGTTAAGCAAATCATCCAAGATCCATAGCTTGTAAGTTGCAGTAACAGGATTAGAATTTAGGCAATCAGGACAATCACGTGGTCCCAGCAGTTCAATCACAAGGCACCAGAGTTTATCAAGCTTCATATTAGTGACACTTTTGGCTGGATAGCTCTTTGTTGTGGGGGATTGACCTGTGCATTGTGGGATGTTTAGCAGCATCCCTTACGTCTGCCCACCAGATGCCAGTAACAACCCCACCCCTGAGCTGAGACAATCAAAAATGTTTGCAGACATTGACAAAATTCCCCCTTGTTGAGAACCATCGTTTGGTTCTAGAAGTCCCCACAGTCTGGCTCTCACAGCTCTGACTGCAGTTCTTGTCCTCAGATTTCTTGAGATTAGAAAGGACTTTGGTGTAGGCATTAAACAAGTTAATATGTTATAAGGCTCAGGAGAGCTCCATGCACATAGCAAGCACTAATAATGTAAGCACTAGCTATTATTGGTCCAGCCATCAGCCTGGCCAGCAGTGGGAGCTTTGTAAACAGTCAAAACATGAGTTTTGTCCAGGCAGAAAATGAAATCATCAGGAAAAAATTAATTTCTCTCAGTGAGTTTTATTAAAAGGTTATTCTGAGTATGTGATACCTTTCCCATTCTTGCAATTAATGCTTTTGATTTGAGTCTTGAGTATCTCCTACCTTGATGTAATCAGGCCACTGGGTTCCTTGAGAGGCACATCCCATGTCAAACAGGCAATGGGTGAGGAAGGGAAAGCATAGGTCTGCACAGGGGCAAGAAAAGGAGACCACGCTGATGTGTGAAGGGGCAAAACAGTAAAGGGAAGCATCATGTTTTTTGCCCAACCTATTTGCTCATAATGAGTCTATAAGTAGGCGGCCATCTTCAGTTGGTGACTCAACGGGAAACCGTAAGTCAGGGAGGCTGGAGTATTAACACACCTGTGTGAAATAGGCACTGGGACTCATTCCAGAAACAGCCACAAAGGGCTTTCAAGACACACAGTGACTTAGACACTAGACCACCCCTGAGTCAGCTTGTGAACTGCTAAGTCAAGTCCACCCTAAGCCTTCACCACTAAACTGAAGACTGACAGACAGGGTTCAATGACATCAGCTACTTGAAAGTGAGAAACATTAAAAAATTCAGGGAAGATGAGATCACAGGGCATGTGAAAGGATTTTGCCATTTTCATTAAGAGCATCGTGTCAGCTTGGCAATACTTACAGACACAGAAAAGCCACAGAGTTGGAAAGACATCTACTCACTGCAGTGAAACAACCACCTTTCTGTCCCCCATCTAACTTCCCAAAGTCTCAGTGTCTTTATCTGAAACCACAGCCACGTTGTACAATACCTGGTTTTACCTTTTGCACATATAATATTTAATTTAGTTCTCTTTACTCCTTGAGAGACGGGTATTATTGTCCTTAATTGAGGCTCTGAGAGGTTAAGCTACTTACTCAAAATCCCATAAACTGTCCTGGGTACACCAGACTGTTTCCTTCTGCATATGAAACAAGACAGAAACGAGAGACGGGGAAATTATTCTTCTGGGATGCAGTTCAAAGAGGACCATCTATATGGGGAGAAGAGCCAAAACTGTCTGCAGGGTTATTTTAGAACAGGACACGGTTCTCAATTCAGGGGAAAAAATGAATTTTTAAAAGCTGCGTAGCCTATCTTGAGGCACATTTTTTTTGGATTTGCAAACATTTTTAAAATTTGCTTTTACATGAAAAGCCAAGATTAAACTATGCGCAGAGCACAGCGTTGGTTCCCTGAGTTATGGAAGGCACTGTGCGTAGTCTGCGGGCCCCATAAATATTAACGAAGGCCCAGATAACAGATGATAACGGCTGTGGTTCTGGGCTGGTTCTCAGGCCTTCTGTTTCCACCCAGGAGGGTTGGCGGTGATTTCACGTTTAAAGAGCTGAGCTTCCCAGTACAATATATAAGTTTCAATGATGTATGTCTTCCTGCTACTGAACAATGAACTCTGCAAACTCCTAGCTAAAAACACACGCACACACACCCACACTGAAGTCAGTAAAAATGGAACTTGTTGAATAAATGCAACTGTTTATTTTGTGCCTGAGTTTCATTTTTGCTGCTGGGACCACATTTTTGCTTTAATCTAATTATTTTGTTGATGCCTAAA
The DNA here is from genome assembly GCA_004026765.1 of Micronycteris hirsuta. Classification (NCBI taxonomy): domain Eukaryota; kingdom Metazoa; phylum Chordata; class Mammalia; order Chiroptera; family Phyllostomidae; genus Micronycteris; species Micronycteris hirsuta. The sequence goes on along the minus strand of PVJI01000337.1, from coordinate 30,513 downwards.
AAGCCTATATTTGGTGTTTTCTGGGAAAAGCAACTAGTGTCCCTAATTTTCCCCACACTACCCCCAAAGTGTCCCGTACTTTTCTGCCACCGTGACTCCTTCACCCCTCCCCCATCTACACAGGACACTCTCAGTTCACCCATCTTCTGTTCTTTCACGAGACTATGGACGTGTTTCTCTAGCAATGGGCACCTGTGTCTGCATGGGTGTTCATGGCAGGTCCGAACACAGATGCTGCCAGTCAAAGGCGCCATTCTCAGACTGAGTGGGAATGAGCCCCAGGCTCCTGTCTTGCATTCGCAGTACATTGTCCATAGGAATCATCTAGCTGTTTGGCAATGTAAACAACGCAAATCCAACATGTCATATGCCTGCCTACAAACTATCCTAGTCACCATGCCCACACAGTGTAATTAGCTTGAAGTCACAAAATTATACTGAAAATCATGATGAGACTTTAAAAAATGACCATTCACAATTTTACTTTTAACAGAAAACAATACCTAGAATCCAGGAGCTGTAAAAAGACAATTAATTTGACAAAATAATTATCTGACTATAGCATACATTTTCCTTCTAAAAGTATCTTTACATAGTATTTAGATTTTTTTTTTGTACCTTGGAAAGGTAGGAAATAAATATCTAAATATCCTTTTTTAAAAAAATGATATATCCATGCTACTTATTATTAACGACTTTATAGGAGACAATATACCACATCCATATTTCAAACATTCTTTTTTTTTTTTTTTTTAATTTTCAGAGAGAGGAGAAGGGAGGGAGAAAGAACAATGTATGGTTGCCTCTCACATGGCCCTCACTGGGGACCTGGCCCGCAACCCAGGCATGTGCCCCGACTGGGAATCGAACCGGGACCCTCTGGTTCCCAGCCCGCGCTCAATCCACTGAGCTACACCAGCCAGGGCCATATTTCAAACATTCTTAATCTTCAAATCCACAAGTCTACTTCTAGAAATTTACCCTTAAGATGTTATAAATATGTATGAATAAATGCATTCAAAAGTGCTTTACAATAATGAAGAGAGAAACTGGACAAGCCCGGCTGGTGTAGCTCAGTGGATGGAGCGCGGGCTGGGAACCAGAGGGTCCCGGTTCGATTCCCAGTTGGGGCACATGCCTGGGTTGCAGGCCAGGTCCCCAGTGAGGGCCATGTGAGAGGCAACCATACATTGTTCTTCCTCCCTCCCTTCTCCTTTCTCTGAAAATAAATCAATAAAATCTTTAAAAAAAAAAAAAAGAAAAGAAACTGGACAACTGACACTAAGAAGCCATTGAGAGAATGGTGTAAAACACAGTTATGGGCACGGGAATTTGGGCATAAGATGTTGCTAAGTGAAAAAAAGAGGTTTTTAAAAGAACATATGTATTTCTGTTTGTGTGTATACATACATAGAAAAAAATACTCAGAAAGATATTTATTAAAGCATTCAAAGGGTTACCACTGTGTCGTGTGATTAAAGATTATTTTTACTGTAGCTCAGTGGATTGAGTGTGGGCTGGGAACCAAACAGTCCTGGTTCGATTCCCAGTCAGGGCACATGCCTGGGTTGCAGGCCAGGTCCCCTTGAGGGCCATGTGAGAGGGAACCACACATTGATGTTTCTGTCCCTCTCTGTCTCCCTCCCTTCCCCTCTCTCTAAAAATAAATAAAAATAAAATCTTAAAAAAAATTCAATACTTGTCTCTACCTCTTAAAAAAAAAGATTATTTTTACTTATTTCTTTATACCTCTTTTTATTGTGTAAGCTGCTTTGCAAGAGAATAAAAGTAAAACTGCTTAAATTGCGGGGGAAACACATAACAATAAGGGCCATGCAAATATTAATGCTGAATTGAAATACACTAAAATCAACCATCAGCATCTATATATCACAGAATCTCAGGGGCCTCGTGTAGTGATTAAAACCCCCCTGTGCTTACCCAGGCCCACGGACTTGGCAGGGATTAGGGGAATCACGACTGTGGAAGAGACTTGGAGCTTTTCCAGTGGTGTCACTCCACACACACCCTTGTCTCATTGGTGACTGAATATTTGCCACCTCCCCCTGCCTTCCCCAATACTCCTGGGCAGGCTGCTGGGGAGGATGGTCTCTCTACTGCCCAGAAAGATGAACCAAGCTGTCAGGGGAGTGGAGGTGAAAACGAAGAGGGGTGCATTCCTCGAGGCAGACGAGACCTGGGAGAGCCTGCCCACGAGGCACCATGGGCCTACCACATCCGGAAATGCCTTTATTCATTAGGACGCAACCAAGTGAAACATTCAAGACAGTCATTTAACCTTACCTTGCAAAAAATGAAACAGACACAAGAAGTATATCCAACTTTTACTTTTTTCTCTCTTTCTTCCTTTGGCTCTTTTTATCTTTTCTCTCTCTTTTTCTCTCTGGCAAATTTCAAACATTTCTTATAACCTGCCATGTGGGCCAAGCCATCCCTGGAGAGAGATGCTAAGCCTTTCTGAGTGGCATGTGGTCATATTTAAATATAAAACCACCCTTTTCCCCTGCATCCTGGTCCCAGAAATGGAATGAGTCCACTTTGCACATCCTTGGCCATAGGCGTCACCAGCATCCGGTCCGTGCCTCCCAGCACTTCTGCAAGCATCTCCAATCTGATTGCTGCCCCATTTCTCATCTGTCTTGGTCTCAGACACTCCACGAAGCATGTGATGGGCCAGTTAAACCTGCGTGCCAAGGAGAGACAGAGCATGTAGGTTTTATTACAAGGACACAGGACTCTCCATTGAAGAGGAAGTGTTGTCATCCTGGTCAGGCCTGGATCCAATCAGTGTCAGAGAACATGAAAGGACCCCTGGCTACAACAAGGGATCGCCACATGCTAATATAACCTAGTCAGGTTCACTGCTATTTCTTGCCATTTTCTTTTTTCATGTATGAAGGTTGCCATCATTTCACACGCATTTGGCATTGATAAAGGTAGTTCCGTTTCTACCTGTCTCGTGGGGATAAAGGAGCAAGCCTTTTATAACTGGGTTTTGATAACTTTGAAGTTACTTCCTCAAATCTCTGTCCACCCTCACTCTATCCTCTTTACGTGACACTTTTTTTCTTTAAATATAAATATTATGTTTTTCTCTGTGATGCACAAACATACAAAGCCTAGACAAACGGCCAAGGGGTTGGGGGCTCTGCTCCAGTTTTGAGTGCTGAAAATGGAATTTGGAAACTCAAACTGTGACTCAAAGCAATTTGAAGGGAGCCATCACCAAATTAATGAGACATAGGTGAAGCAACAGCCCACTCAAAATGATTCTCAGAAGTTGGAGACAGACCCTGCAGCCCCAAGTCTCTGGAATTCCACCACTCACGGAGCCTGAGAAGGATCCACTTGCCTTCAGACCCAGATGGGGACGGCCGGTGCCCGGAACAAATGGGGCTCACAGTGCCCTTGTTTATTGCTGCTGTTGCTTGTGTGTTTTCAGCAGCATGCTGCCAATGAGGTTGTTTTATGAAATGTTCATTTCCCCTCTGTGTTATTGTCATGACACGCGGTGGAGAAAGGGAGACAGTTGGATACGCAGTAACTACATATGCTGTTGGATTTTACAGACTGTCTCCCTCCTGCCAGAGGGGAATTGCTGTGACTTTCACCTTTCAGGTATGCTACAATGTGTTTGAGAAATACAAAGGGGATAGAACAAACAGCGTTCACCATCCAACTAATCGACTAAAGGAGCAATCGTCGTTGGCACTGACATTCACAGATATGAGCCTGCAGTGCTGAGCAACACAGAAACAGTCAGATTACTTCCATTTCAGTTACAATAACAACAGGCCCCAGGCCCAGGCGTTTGTATCTTAGTGGTGGCGGGGGACAGATTGCAAAGCAAGTCTAGATTCAATGATCAGACAGGAATGAAGCCCTCCTCCTGAAAATCAGAATGAAATAATTGCCAGTGGAGGCTTGCCCTAGGTTCTAAGACTTAGGAGGCAAATATTTTTTTGTAAAAGGAGCCATGAGGGAGCAAAATGAAAATAAACCACTCCAGCTCTAGGCTTTCTCTGTGCGTGGGCACTGGCTCTCTTTTACATGACCCTCAGAAGAGTGCGTAGTTCAAAAACGAAACAGAACTGAACATGTTAAAGGGTTGTATTTTTATTGCCCCGCATAAAACAAAGCAGGTCTCCCAAACAGGTGTCTAGGGTGTTATAAAGACTTGAGAATCTGCCTTGTAATATTTCTAGTATTTCCTCTCTACAGTTGAGTCAAAATAGAAAGAACACAAGTTGCAATGGAATTTTCTAAGTTAACACTACACTGAAAAATAGAAAGCAATATTGAAAACTTTTTTTAAAAAATAAGTATGTATTTAGCTCTCATGCCAGCCTGAAACAGGCAACCCTGAAGAGGTCTGTTCACTTGGATTTGATTTGACAGTTTGAAATCCACCTTCTCCTACCTCTGCCAAGTCAACCACACCCGTCCCTTCCATTCCCACTCATGGGCTCTTTATAATTTCCTCCCTCCTTTACACCCAGATGCAGAGGTGAAGTGTGAAAAACTGTTTAAGTACTCTTAACTTACTTGGAAAGGAAACTATCTGGCCATTTTTTATATTCTATGATATTAAAGTAATTCATCTGGGTTTGTGCTAATGACAGTAAATCTCTCCTGCTGACAAGCTGTGGTCAATTATCCTTTCTACAGCCTTTTACACCCGAAGCACTAGGAAGTGCGTCAGTGTTGGAAACTTGTGGCTTGCTAATTCAAATGAAACAGCCAACCAACTGGAGAAGCTCTTTCCGTGGTTCAGCACTGTGCTCCTCCCACAGACAGCTCTCCTAGGGGCCTGCCAACGCTGGGGCCCTTCCGCTGGAATTTACATGAGCTCCGTGAATGGAGGAAATGGCTTAAATGAAGTGGTGTGTTATTTATCCCTGTAATGAGTAGTTTGGCGGCGACAATTAGGAAGGAAATTCTACAAGCCTGAACTCCGGTTACTTATTACTGCCACTGAAAGTCAATTAAAGTATCTAAGTAATTACAGGGATTGGGATCATCTGTCATCTGGCAAATCATGTGAAAGGGAAGAGGCACTAGGTTTGTTTTGAAGGTGTGTGATTTCGTCCTCATCGAGTTGGTTAATTTTTGGACAAGGCAATGTGCGAGGGAGCTTGCACCCACACATCTGAAGATTTGTTCACCTGGGAGTGCAACAAAAGTGTTTGCCAGATTTCCATCCAACCTCAGCTGCTGTGCAAGGAGCAAGAGCCAGGCAGCAGGAGGTGAGGAGGGGCCCACACTGCCGATCAGTCGCCCGGGACATCTCTCTTCAACTCGAGGGCAATGGTACCTTGTTCCTCCTTGTGCTCCTACTATGCCAAGTCCTGTCCCCTTGCCCACTTTGGAGTGCCCCCTCCCACTCTCCAGCACCTCCCTCAGTCATCTTGGTCACCTCACCGTCTCAACATGTTTGCATCATGATTTAAACCACTTCTGTGATTTGGTTCATCCTGTTACTTTAAGTGTATTATTCCCCTCTCTTCTGTCCAGCCAAACCCTCTTCACCCTTCAAGGCCCAGCCAGAGTCCCGACTCCTCCTTCACGTGGAATCCAACACGAGGCCTCTCCTCTCTGACTCACCCGTGGAGTTCCATGTTCATTGCGCCGTGGTTTGCAGGTGGTGAACACCTAGCAGGGGCTGCATCTTAAGTCTCCACTTCTTGCCCCACACCTGGGAAGAGGTAACGTCCGGGTCTTTGGTTTCTGTGGTTGCTGTAGTTTAGGCTCAGGTTTGGTGAAATGTCTCCATCAGGCCTAGCTGACATTCCTTCATCTGTCCACTCCATTGTTTATCCCGCAGCACATTTTGAACGGTTTCTTAGAGCAGGACACCAGACTATGGCCTCTTACTTTGAGTCCAGTGCTTACTCTTGTACCACTTTGCCTCGGTGGGAAACTGCATTCGTTCACACCACGCTGCACAAATTAAGGAGTCTCTCAATGCTCATCATTCCTTCCTTGGCTAACACTTGCAGGGAAATGGTCATAAAAACACATACAAAAGAAAATATGAGCTCTCTCCCTCATGGTTCCACATGGCTCTCCTCAGAGCCTTCTCAGTCCAAATGAGAAGACAAAGAGAGGAAAATATTTTCAAATGATCTCCAAATGACTTAAGTTTCACATAAGGTTCAAGTTTAGTTCAAGGGATGGGCAAATCTTGGGTCAGCCAGCTATGCTAGGGTCAGCCAGACATTGGGGTCAGCCGGCCATGTTTGGGTGAAGCAAGAACACTCACTGTTCTTCACGTCCCAAGACAGATACTGGAATTTTAACTTTCCTTCTTGCAGCCCCTTTATATTCTGAAAGTTCATTTCATCTTAGAGTGAGACCTCCCTGGGGAGCTATTTTCTCATTGTCCCTTTTCATGGCATGTCCTTTCGTAGCTCCTGTCCCGCACCTGTGGTGTTTAGATTTCATATTTCCACTTGCATTTGCCACCAACATATCGTTTGTATAAAAATGAACATGCTGCATGTACCCAAGGAAGCCGATGAGGAAGAAACAAGAAGTCTGCCTGATGGGAAAATCCACGAAATGTCTTCATTAAAGCTTCTCATTGTTTTCTGCGGGAGCCCAGCCGCAGCCCAGGCCGGGCCCACTTCCCCCTGGACGTAGGTGAAGACAGGGCATGAGGGCCCTGCGGTAGCCCCTGAAGTCTGTATGGGGATGTGAAAGTCTGAGATTAGAAGGCTGAATCATGCTCTCTCCAATGCCCATTGTTTCTCTTCCTCTGTGAACTCGGTGACTCACAGGAGCTTTTTGAGAAGCAAATGCTATAGCCAGAAGCCTGAGTTCTATGACTTGTGTGTTAGTCTGGGATTCTCTAGGAGCTCCAGTGTTTTATTGGGGAAAATTACATTTTGAAATAAAACCAACAAAAGTAAGGTTTCCTATTCTGACACTTACCAGAGTAGGATCCATGAGAGCAGGTCAAAGTGGCCTTGCCAGTCCTGAAGGACGGTTGTGGTGGACTGGATTGCTCTCGGGGGTGCTGGCGAGGTGGCGTGTGCCTTTGCGCCGGTCCTATTAGGCCTCCATTGGGAGCTCTCCTCGCCCTTGTGAAGACCTACAGTTTCCGCCATTCATGATCCACACGAAGAGGACATAGAGACATTCAATAAAATGTCTTACCAACAAGGTGATCCATGTTTTGTGATTTTTTGCAATGTGGTCATTGTAGCCCTGATATTAATCTTTTTGTTAGGGCCTTACCATGAAAACAAACATTCTAGTTGCATAACCATCTGCTCCATAAGTGGAGTGCTTTTAGCTGGCTGTGTGAAAGGCCTGGGCATTACTTTAAAGAACTTTCTGCTGGAAAGCCTCAGCTGAGACGCCCTTTGGCTTGGATGCTGCTGCTGGTCCTCATAGTCTCAGTGAGCACACAGATTAATTATCCAAATGGTTCCATGGACATATTGAACTCATATACAGAAATGCCAATGGATTATGTACTCTGTTTTGTTTTTTTTACTGGTTTAATAAAGTTTTATTTTTCAAAATGTGCAGCTGGTGGGACCTATTGTTCATGCATCTTCACCAACAGCTGGGGCATCCCCACCTTTGGTGTCTCTGGTGTAAAATACTTGAGCTCTGTGCTTTGAAACTAGCTTAATAGGTTCTTTACTAAGGAGCTCCTGAAAGGCTGCCCTAGCCAAGGACCCACAGACCTTTAGTCGCTCAGAGACAACAGCTGGGGTTATGAGCTTATAGTTGGGAACTTCCTTACAGAGTTTGTCATATGTTGCTTTCTCAAACAAGATGAGGTTATTGAGCTTGTTTCGAACTTTGGACCACTTCTTCTTTTTGGCCTTGACCCCAGACTTGTTCACTGGGTCTACATACTGGGTTCACATAGGTCTCTGGGTGACCCGTGTGGTGCTTTCTTGCTATTTTTATTAACATTGTATTTTTGTAGATGTATTTTAAGCCTTCATTCCTTCATGAAGAACTAATGTACTAATGCCAGTTTTTACATATAAAAATTAAATGCCCAATTTCTTTATTTTAAAAAATAAAGACATGTCTCTGCTCCACAGTATTGGTGCAGTGCAACCCACTAGCCAGATAAGAGTAGAATTTTTTTTCAAAATATTGTTGTGAATTTAAGTTTGGGGAAATTAATTTTAGAGGATTTTTGAAAAGCCTCTGAATTGATGTGGAGTCAGGTCTGGTAGATGGAGTGGGTTATCTAACTTTGTAATAACATTTCGGGGGATCTGTAACTTATGAAGAGACCGATTTTCCTTTTGGTGCAGAGATGAGTCTACCAAAGAACAATTGTGAACTGTTTGGAGAAGGGGCAGAACTGCCAGAAGACACAGGACGTGTGGCCTCCTGCATGACTGCCTGGAGGCGACCGTCACTTGAAGTTAATGATTATAAGATGTTTACTAACATTAGTTCAGGAACGGGATGGGAGAGGTCATGTTTAAAGCATCTGGTTATCAAGGCGAGAAGTTTTATTTCTTCAATACATAAAACTTTTTGCAAACAATATCAGAGTGAAATTATTCTAGGATCACATCTTAGAGAACCTAAGTACTTTTTATTTTCTAGGTCTAAAAAAAATCCCACACACCCAACATTCCTCTCTATGCCTGAGAGATTAATTTCTCACCAGATTGGGTGATATCAGCAAAGTCGTTCTGGAGTTAATCAAAAACTTTAATGCAAGGGATATACGATATGGGAACACCGGTATACGCGTGCTTTGATTAACTAAGAAGTGTTTTCTGCATGCATAAGTAACATCAGTAACTGAGCTGTCCATTAAAAACAAGAAGAAAAAAAAAAGCCTGGGAACTTGGCAAAGTCTTTGACTTGAAAATGCAGATGTTAGTTACTTTGTTATGAGTACATTTATCTGTTAAGGTGCATCAGGGGAAATTCTGTCTGAATCTATCTGTTTTATAAGCTTATTGATGGTAAAATGGGCCTAAAATAAGCTGCATATATCTGATTATACAATTTAATAACTTCTGTCACATGTAAATATCCATGAAACTATCACCACAATCAGTGCAATGAATATACTTGTCACCTTAAACAGTTTCCTCGTGCCCTTTCGAACTCCTCCCTCACCAGACAACCACTACTTCGCTTTCTATCACGATCCATTCTGACACTATAGGATTTCATATAAATGGACTTACATAATATCTACTCTCTTTTATTCTGCTTCTGTTACTCACCACAATTATTTTGAAATTCACCCCTGTTGTGTATATCAATATCTTATTTCTTTTTATTACAGATTATTCTATTTATTTCAGATATTCCTATTCATTTAATTTCTTTTTTCAAATGAGCCATACGGCTCATTTAGCTGTACCTCAGTTCAGGTGCCAGGGCATTCCCACGCCCTTGATGTACAAAAGCCCAGTTCTTTTCAAGCAAGGACACCAAGCAATTGACAGTGGATGTTGTACAGAAGGTCATCATCTGTCATCTTCACGTGGCCAACAGCCACTGCCAGACACGGCACCTTTTTATCTGGAACTTGATCGTGGATTTCACGCCACCGACTCCCCACACTCTCACTGTGAGTCAGCAAAGAAGGGGACTTGCCAGCTTTATTCAGGCCTGGGCCCAGCACTCGTGGGATCTGCTTGATCAGAGATTCTACAGCCAAAAAGACATACTTCTTGGCCAGCTTCTTGACCAGTTTCTTATTCCTGTTGAGTTTCTTCAGCACTTCAATGTCCATGGTGGGGAGTGGGGGGTACCTATTGCCTGGGCCTCCTCACGGTGCCACTGGGCCCCTGGAACACAGGCTGAGAGCTCGGAGTGGGGACTGAGTTTAAGCCTGACGGTGCCCGAGAGCATTTGTCCTGATGGGCACAGTTCTCCCACTGTCTTCAAAATCTTCCCACGCTTGTGCTGGTTCCTGAGCAGGACTCTCGCCACCTTGTAGAGGGTGTCGCGAGGGAATTTGCTGCTCGTGGTGCCTGTGCCGCAAAAAAACGGAGAAGACACTCATTTAATTTCATTGTACGGTCATACCAGAATTCCTCGTTCATTCATCCATTGATGGTCACTTGAGATGTTTCCAGTTTTTTATTTGTATTCATGAAGCTGCTATGAACATTTACGTACAAATGTTTCTAGAAACATACATGTTTTCTTTTCTCTCCTGGGCTCTACAGAGATAAGTTGTATTTAACTTTTTAAGAACCTGCCAGTTTTCAAAAGCAGTTGTTGTACCATTTTACATTCCCATCAGTGTTATAGGAGATTTCTGGTTCCTTCATCTCTTTCCCAACACTTGTTACAGTCAACTTTTTTCAATTTTAGCCGTTCTAACAGGTGCGAAGTGTATCTCACTGTGGTATAATTTACATTTCCTTAATGTTTAAAGATGTTGAGCATCTTTTCATGTTTTTATTTGGCATCCATATTTCTTTAGTGATGTGTCTGCTCAAATCCTACTAATTTTTATCATTATACAAAGTCTGTCTGCAACATATCCAGCCATATAAAATGAAAAAATAGAGACATTTATTGAAGAAGAAACAAGATGCAAGAAACACGTAGGACAATGATGCCTCAGTCCCTTCAAAGTAGGCACCTTGGGGCCACACTCAAGTCTCCCAGCATCTCTTCCACTGTTCAAAAAATCCTTTGTTGGAATCTCCATCAGCTACCTCATATTTTCCTGAATCTCATGGATGGTCTGAAATTGCTTCCCTTTCAAATGTGATTTTAGTTTTGGGAAAAGCCAGAAGCCACAGGGCACCAAATCTGGGCTGTAGGGGGCTGAGTCATCTGGGTGATGTGATGTTTCACCAAAACACTGCACAAAACGTGATGCATGAGTGGGCACATTGTCGTGATGAAGCTGCCAATCACCCGTTGCCCATAGCTGTGGCTGTTTTCGCCGTATTGCATCTCTCAGCTGACAAAGAACATTGAGGTAGTATTCCTTATTAATTGTATGGTCTGGAGGGGCATACTTGTGGCAGACAACACCTTCCCAATCAAAAACACAGTTAACATGGTCTTGATCTTGCTGCGACTTTGCTGCTCCTTCTTTGGGAGTGGAGAACCAGGCAACTTCCATCGGGATGACTAGGCCTTTGTTTCCAGATCATAGTTGTAGCCCCAGGACTCCTCTTTAACTATAAGTTTCTTGAGGAAATCTGTTTCATGGGTAGCAGTTTGAATCAAGTCATTAGCAACGGCAGCACGATATCCCTTCCGTTCTGGTGGCAAAAGCTGCAGAACGAATTTTGCCATGACACATTTCTTACCAAGATCCTGCGTCAAAATCTCAGACACAGCAGTTTTTGGAATCCCCAGATCAGCTTGAAGTTCTCACACTGCCAGTCACCGACCTTTGTTAATCGCCGCCTGTACACGTTCAACATTCTCCAGGGCTCTGCTTGTTGCAGGCCTTCCAGAACATGGGTGACTTTCAACAGATACTTGACCATCTTTTAAGTGTTTGGACCACACTTTTCTTTGCACTGCACTCATTACATCATCCCTGAAATCTTCTGAATCATCCAAATAATTTCCACAGAGGAATGTTCAAGCTTAATGCAAAATGGGATGCAGATTCCTTGCTCTGCGTGCTCATTTTGAATGGGACAGCCACACAGTACACATGCTCACTCAGCGGTATCTACCACCCCCACTGACAAGTAAGTAAAGTCGTCATTGTTCACACATGCGCATTCCAGTCCACTCCCCTTGGCTGCCAGGTTACATCGATGTCAAACAAACCAGTCTCGCTGTATTAACAATGGCTGGACTTTTTCCAGACTGGAGAGTAGATTATTACATAGACAAATGACTCAAAAGAAAATGAGGAAAAGATATAAAGCTGCATTCACTGAAGAATAAAAATGTTCAATTAGCACATTAAAAGATGCTCAATCTAATTTTAATTAGAAAAAATCAAATTACAACAACAGCATTATACTTCTCAGCTATCAGATCAGCAACAATTCAAAAGCTTAATCAGCCTAGTGAACTTCGCCTGTCACCCCTAGGAATTTAAGCCCACATGTTATAAAGAGAAAATATCATTTTTGCCAAGATAGTTCAAAACAATAACAAAAATTCCACAGGTGGACACATTGGGATAGTCTACAGTAGGCTCAAGAACAGTCTGCTGTTCATTGAGCAAAGGCTTTTGGTCTCTCTATTTTTTGATTTATAAATCCATTCACTGATTTCTAAAGAAGATACATAGGTTTTTATCCCCCATCTTTTCCCCTTAATTCTGGATCTTCATTCTCCTCAGTTCTTATAAATTCTTCCACTGATTTCTCTAGAAGACAAAGCAAGCAAGCAAACCATATACCTCCTTTATATGTTTCATTTCCTGAAGCTCTAGTAAGCTGTACATTTTATAATGGACTGCATTTATTAAGCATGAGTATATGGGTTCTCTAATAAGTCAATTGAGATGCCCTGCATTTTTAGCTTCATGTTTGAGGTAATAACCTTGCCAGACACATGGCAAAAAAAAGGTAAACTTTGGACCTTGGCCAGCGTGGCTCAGTTGGTTGGAGTGTCCTCCTACAGCCTAGATGTTGTGGGTTCAGTTCCCGGTCTGGGCATGTGCCCGGGTTGCAGGTCTGATCCCCAGTCTGGGCGAGTATGGGGCCAGCAGGAAGATGCTTCCCTCTCACATGTTTCTCTCTCTTCCCTCTTCCCTCAGGCTAATTCCCACTTTCTCTCTCTCCTGACAGTCTGAGGTTTCTCTAACCTTCTTCCCAACTCCTGTTTTCCCTGATCTCCATCTCTGGCATCAGTAGGTATGACCCAAGGACAATCCTTCTCCCTTCATCCTTTCCATTCTGTCATCCCTTCTCAGGTCTATTCTCCACTTCCTTGCCCCTTCAGACACAGATGGTGACAATGGTTCCCCTCCCTTCAGTGAGATGCATAGAGCCTTGACAAGAGACAATACAATATAGTATTCAGACTCTGGATTCAACTCTTGGCTCTACCACTTACTATGCATCGTTGGGCAAACCTTTTATCATTTTGTGCTTCAGTTTTCTCATCTGAAAATGAGAATAAAAGAATAGTACTTACTTCATCGGATCGTGGCAAGGATTAAATGAGTTGATGCATGCCAAAGGCTAGAATGTTATCTGGCACACGGTGCTATGTCTTTATTCTTTTCTTTCAAGTACCTTCAGAACCCCCATTTTATGGTGACTCAATCACCAAATGTGCAGTGAGTGCCTGCGACCTGCCAGTCACTGGAACAAATTGCTCACCATTTTACATGACTTGAGACCTGGCCTTCACTGGCATCAGGCCCCTTCAAACCCTCTCCAGTGGGTATTTCACGGCTAAGTTAATGGTAACAATTAGCAGTATCTGTGGCTGCTTCCAGACCCTTGCCTTCCCCTGTCTCCAGTGAACCCCTTGTCTGAGGATGTTTTTTTCTAAATGGTGTCCTCTTCCTTCCATTTTCATAGGAGCTACCAACTCCCAGACCAGTGTCCTCGTTCACAGGGGATGCCATTGCCAAGACCACAGGCTTTCCCCCTTTGCCTGCATGTCAGTGGCCTTAATGCATGTTTTTTTAATCCTCACCTGAGTATATATATTTTTCCATTGGATTTAGAAAAAGAAGAATGGGGAGAGAGGAACATTGATGAGAGAGAGAAACACAATCCGATACCTACCCTATGCGCCCTGACTGGGAATCAAACCTGCACCCTTTTGGTTGAGGGACAATACAAAACCAGCTGAACCACTCTGGCTGGGCTGAATGCATTTATGATGGTGATCTTTCTGACACCCTGACCCACAGTTCTTTATTCTTTTTAAGAAAAATGGCCCTGGCTGGTGTAGCTCAGTGGATTGAGTGCTGGCTGGGAACCAAAGGGTCGCCAGATCGATTCCCAGTCAGGGCACATGCCTGGGTTGCAGGCCAGGTCCCCGGTGGGGGCCACATGAGAGGCAACCATACATTGATGTTTCTCTCCCTCTTTTTCTCCCTCCCTTCCCCTCTCTCTAAAAATAAATAAATAAAATCTTAAAAAAAATGACTTTTACTTCACTCCACTTTAAATGAAACTACACTCTAGATGATATTGTAAGAGCATTTGAAACTTCACTTCTGATTTCTAAAATTCTGAAAACTATTCCTCTGATTGTAGCCTGTTGCCCATCCAGACTGCATCACTTAGGATTAGATCCTCTGCTTGTGACAGAAATGTGAACATGACAATGGCTTAATTGAGATAGATGTTAATTTCTCTTGGCATGTCAATGAAGTCTGAAGGTAGGTAACCCGGGAACCAAGGGCGGATATGGGGACTCCATGATTATCAGAGACCCAGCTTCCTTCCAGCTCGCTGCTCTGCCATTCTTAGGGTAAGAGTCTCATTTGCATGGTCCATTATGAAGCCCAGAGTTCCAGCCATCACATCCATCTTCCTGGCAATAGGAGAAAGAAAAGGGGGGAGAAGCAGCAAAGGGAGTGTGCTACCTGTTACATAAAGAAGTTTATTGGAAAATGTGCATGATGCATCTGCATCCCTTCTCTTCAATATTGCCGTGAACCTAAAACTGCTCTAAAAACCGAAGATTTAAAAAAAAATGGAGCACAAAAGCAAACAAAAGGAACCCCCACTTTTACATATATCATACTTGTCAGAATTTAGCCATAGGGCATGGGAATTTGGAAAATGTAGCCTTTATTTCCAGTAGCCACAATCCCCGGTTAGGACAGGAAGTTCTATTACCAAGGACAAAGTGGAAAATGGATAACGGGCAGGCACACAGCAGCCTTTACAATACACTTGCACCCAGCCCTCCTTCTGAACCTTTTATCAATTCTAATTATACCAAATCCCTCCCATTCTGCCATCTACCATCTCCTTGCAGGCTTCATTTTTCTCCCTACCCAGCCCTGTATGGTCAAACCATTGCAAGCAAAGTCAAAATGCAAATAACAAATAAGGAACAAATACCTGTAACTCAAAGTGTTAATCACCTTGTTTGCATTTTTATTCATTTAAATCTTGTACTAAGCTTTTTTTTTGTGGAATATAAAGAGCCTCAGAAACACTAAGGAAAAGGTCAATAGCCTAATAGAAAAATCAGCAAAGGCTATGGATAGGTCACACCAAATGAAATGCAAATGGCACCTGAAAATAATGAAATGGTTCTCAGCCTCACTCACAGTAAGAGAAATACAAATTATAACCATCCTAAAAATCCTTTTTCACGTGGAGTTTGGTAAAGGTTAAAAATTATGATAGCAACCTTGGTTGGCAAGGCCATGCAGAAACAAACACCAGTGTGCATGGCTGCCAAAAAGTACAAATTGGCACAAACCCTACGGAGGCAATTCGGCAACGTCTATCAAATTGCCAAATGGAAATTCTGAGAGTTCATGCTACAGACACACGTAGGCATGTGTGATACAGTATAGCTATAAAGTTTTTCATCACAGCATTGTTTGCAAAACCCAAATTTCGAAATACTGTAAATGTCAATCAATAGAGAACTAGTTAAATGAGTTAGGGCACACCCACACAATGGAACACTATAGCCCTGTTAAAGGCACAAAGAAGTTCTCTCCACAATAACCTGGAAAACTCTCCAAAGTGTAATGTTAAATTGTTTTAAATCTACCAAATGACATGTAAAATATGCTAGCTGTAGGGTGGAGGAAATCCCGTTCGCCTGCATGTGCGTGGAGAATCTCCAGAATGGCACACGGAAAACTAACAACAACGGTTGACCAAGGATGGAGTGCTGGCAGCAGAAAGAGATTTTTCAGTAGATATCTTTTTATACATCTTCATTTTTAAAACAGAAATAATTTACCTATTCAAAAAAATTCAAGAAACCACTAATAAATTTAGTTTACCAGCAACGATAGCTAAAGAAGACAAAGGTACCTATACCAAGCAGTCATGAGATCAGATGGCACCCCGCTCTGCCTCCTTCTCACTGTGTGACCCGGGAGATGCCACTTACCCTCAGTAAGCTGTCATTTCCACATCTGTAAAATGAGGTTTCATTTTTTCATCTCAAAAGTTTGTTGTAGAAACTACATAAAACAATACATGTACTGTGTCTGGGAGGCAATTAATAAATATAATTCCCCTGAAAAACTCTTTAAAAAAACTATGGAATATTATTTACTGTGTATTAGAAAGTGATTTATCACTTAGTATGAGATATAAATAAAGCAAAATATGGTAAAGAATTCATAGGCTGGTGCAACATTGGTGCCAGGAAGGTTTTCAGGGCGTACCTCATCTCCCTCTCTTTCCCCAGAGGGAGGCGAACCTAGGGTGCTGACGTGATCCGCCCAACATCATTCACCAAGATGAGGTCAAGATGGGCTAGAACCCAACCCAACCCAACCCTCGTCTTAGTTCTTGCCAATCATTACTTAAGTGAAGAGTGGGCTACATACAACTTTTCCAGAGTCAAAATCACCACGTGCATTGAAAAAGATCTGTCTTAAAAGAGACACATAGTAATTTCCTCACTTAATTATTACTAATTACATCTTATAGCCTAAAAGTGTTAGCGTACAATCTTCTAGCCAATAAAATTGAATTCTTTATAGGTGGCTATTAAAATATTTGAAAATAAATGTTAGGAGTAGATTTATAATATTGTTGAGTTTTTTTAAATTAAAAAGAGGAAAATATTTCTATATTTGGCTACGTGAAAATTAAAATTTCAGACTGGCAAAAGAAGACATAATAAGGGGAATTTTTTTAAATGAGACAATTTGGCAGGCTATATAACAGGGAGTGGATTGATAATATAGAACAGGCTGTTACAAATCCCCAGGAAAAACACGAAGACCCCAGCAGGAAGAGGCGGAGGGTATGTACAAGCATGTCTCAGATAAAGGAACACAGATAACCATTAGGCAAAAGGAAAGAGTGTCAACCCACTCATATTTAAAGAATCACATTTTAAAACAGCGGGATACACATTTACCTCAGAGATTTGCTGAAGGTTCAAAAGAGTTAGAATGCCCCACACTTTGGACCCAGTGTGGGAAAAGAGACCTTTTCATATACGCTGTTGCCGTGAGACTAGTATTGACATAACTTTCCTGGAGGGCAATTTGGCAATTTCTATGAAATTTCTGTGGAAAATGCTATGAAATTGCTGACCCGAAAATGCCATTACCATGAATTTATCTTATAAAAAATACTCAAGTGCCTAAAGATATTTTTATGAAGACATACACTGCAGGCTGGGTTATGATACCAAAACCGGGAAACCAACAAAATGCCCATTCATGACGAAGAGTCTAAAAATAGAGGAATGATGTGTTCATACCACGCGCTCTGCTGCGTTAAAAGAGTGAGGTTGCTCTAAATGCACTACCTGGAAAAGTGCCAGTGACACGGTAAGCGAAAAAGCAATATATATAGAATGATCCTATGTCTTAGAAGTGGGGGAGGGGTCAATCGGAGTTTGAATATACGTAGTTTTACTCAGAATCCTTAGTTCAAAGTGACAGAACTGAGCAGAACGAGCATAAGCCAAATGGGATGGTTTGGCTCACGTCACGGGGAACTGTAAGTGGAGTTGGCCGAAGTGGTAGCCAGATTTGGGGGCACAGGCGATGTCCTCAGTGTGTCTCTCCCCTGCCTCTGCCTCTCTCTGAGTTTTGTCCTCCTTGTTTATTTCATTCCAGACAGCCACCTCCCTCATGCAGCCCAAAGGCAGAGCCACTGCTAAGCTAACTTTACATCTTCTAATGAGATGACCTGCAAGTGCAAACTACAGAATTTCCTGCTGGCTCTGGCAGGGGCCCCAGGTAGGACTATTGAAAAAACCCTCCTAGAAGCAGTGACTGGGGCGGGGACGAGGCCAAAGCCAGGGCTAGGGCTCCCTCTCAGAGGCTGGCCAGGCTCCTGATTCCATTCCTGGGAGCAGCGGGGCCACAGACGGGGGTAGGGGTAGGGGGGTTCCCCAGAGGAAGGAATTATAGTGAACAGCCTGTCTGCTATGCCCTGGACATCTTTACTAACAGTAACTTCAGGGAGTGGGCTACTGCTGTAATTGGAAAAGTGCAAAGGTTGGCACTGCAGAAAATGGGATTTAACAGCCCCCCCCCCCCCGCAGCAAATCGGGAGTCCTACCTCACCTCTGATCTTGTTTTATATAACAACTGAATCTAAGAACAAAATGAACAAGCAGAATAGAAACAGACTCAGATACAGAGAACATCCGGACAACTGCCAGATGAGAGAAGGGTTGGGGGTTTGGGTGAAAAAGGTACAGGGATTTAGAAGTACAAATTGGTTGTCACAGAACAGTCAGGGGGAGGTAAAGCACAGCATGGGGAACAAAGTCAATAATATTCTGATAACTATGTACGGTGTCAGATCCGTGCGAGATTTACGGGGATGATCACTTAAGTTATGTAATGTCTAATCACTGGAGTGCACACCTGCAACTAATATAATAATGTGTGTTAACGCTAACTAAAAAATAAAAGTTATTAAAAATTTTAAAAGATAAAGCTGGGTTTAAAAAATATTTTAAAAAATAAATTCATGGCAAAAAAATAAAGTCTTAAAAAAAAAGTTTAAAAGCCCTGGCTGGTGTGGCTCAGTGGATTGAGCGCGGGCTGGGAGCCAGGAGGTCCCGGTTCGATTCCCGGTCCGGCACATGCCTGGGTTGCAGGCCGGGTCCCCATGAGGGCCATGTGGGAGGCAACCATACATTGTTATTTCTCTCCATCTCTTTCTCCCTCTCTTCCCCTCTCTCTAAAAATAAATAAAAAAATAAAGTCTTAAAAAAATTTTTAAAAATAATAAATTCATGGCAATAGCATTTCTGGGTCTGGGGGCTCAGGCAATGTCTTCTGAGGACTCCCCTTTCAGGATTTAAAAGCACAAAGAACACACACACTTTTCCATTATTTGGTCAAATTGTGGCCTGATTCTTCCTTGGCAACAAACTGGTTAATTTCTCCTGGAAAGATACCGGGAGAGGAATTTTTATTAAAGAAGCTGATTCAACCTCTTTTTGTGAGCAGAGAGACTCAGCTCCGGTGACACAGTGAAGGGAGTGCACAGGCCTGGGTAAGTGCTGAGATGGCTCTGAGGAGCTTGTCCCCGAGCCCCCCTCCGGGCAGGAGGACTGGAGGGCAGGGCCAGCCCCGTGGCTCTGCTGCAGCCCCCAGGGCTTCTGACGGCTTCTGAACCGGCTGTAAACAACCCCAGCACGGAAGTTTCTCTCCAGGGAGCAGGCCGAGCTCTCTCTGTCACACTTGCAGCTGACTGACTACCTTCTCCCCCCC